>PVIU01018400.1:0-39058 GCA_004026605.1 Ondatra zibethicus
ACACACACACACACACACACACACACACACTTGATTTCAGGGATCAAATCAGTTCCTTCTGCTTGCAAGGAAAATACATCAATGACTAGCAGCCTTATAGCTATCTCCCTTCTGCTGTAGCGACATAAAGATGGCTGATACATGCCCTCCTCTTGGTGTGTTGTGTATATGTGGGTTGTTGTATTTGTTATTGCTTGCCTGTGCCAGAGTATGCATTTGGAGGTCAGAAAACAATTTGGCTGTTGACCATCACCTTCCACTAGTTTGAGGCTGGTCTCTGTTCACAGCCGCATACAAAAGGTTAGTTGGCTTCTTAGTTTCAGGTGATCCTGCCTCACCTCTCCCTAGAGGACCAAACTGGGCAGAAGATGTATGTGCTACTGTGTCAAACTCCTGTGTCTGTTGTGAAAGTCTGAAAGCAGGTCACCAGGCTTGAGTCACTAAGTCTTCTATAGATCAGTATTCTTGTAGCCACGTATGAATCTTGTCTGTGAAGCATCTAATCTATAATGGTACATTTTAAAATGTGTAGAATTCTTATTTTAGGCTACATTGTAACAGATTTTTCTTTTATATATGAAACAAAATCACTCATCAGATAAAGAAAGTAAAATATTTTTTTTCCTATTCATTGAATTTATTCTCTTCATCTTAAAGTTATCTTTTGATAAGTATAAATTTTAATTTTGGTAATCCATTAATTATTTTTAAGTCAGTATGCTTTTTCTTACCAAATAACCATTTTTAATTGCTCCAATGTTTTGATTATACTTTCCTGTTTTATTTTCATCTGGAAAAAATGAAATTCTAGACTCTATAGTTACATCTGTAATTTCTTACAACTTTCTGCATATAATGTAAGGATTTATGATTGATGTTACATACAGATTTCCATTTGTACTGGAATGACCCCCTTAAAACAAATATACTTTCTCCACTATATCTCAGGAAAGAAAATGTTCAAAATAAACTTGGTACTGTGTAATTCATTTGAAAGATTAAGTTTTATTATATTTTAATTTACGTTCATATGCATAGAGAACACATTTATGTGATATCAGTGTTTTAAAAATTACTGAGACTCATTAGCAGGTCAGCACATGAACTTGAGGTTCTAGTTCACGTGAAAAGAATGGATCCACTCTTGGTCATCAGTAGCGTGTTTTATAAACACCGGTTAGGTGGACCCTTTTCCTATGAGTTGTGTGAGTTTGCTGAAGAGATAATAATAACTTCCATAGCTCTGATACAAATAAGTTTATTTTTCCCTTGAATGCTCTCATTTTGAAGATCTGATATAGTTTCATACATATGTGGGATGTTTTTCTCAATTCACTGCAATCCCTTACATCTAATCTGACTCTGTGTCTTGATTTTTATCTTGTCAAATGATAAAAATAGCCATTCTAAATTACATATAGAGAGCTTACCCCATGTTTTAAATTTTTTAACCTTTAAGTTTTTCTTCTTCTTCTTCTTCTTCTTCTTCTTCTTCTTCTTCTTCTTCTTCTTCTTCTTCTTCTTCTTCTTCTTCTTTTTCCTCTCCTTCTCCTTCTCCCCCTCCTCCTTCTTCTCCTCTCCCTCTTCCTCCCCCTCCTCCTCCTACTTCTTCTTTTTGCATTTAAAGCATACTAGTTGAAGGATGTGTTGTCAGAGGCTGCTCTGTTGTTTCCAGGCATCTCAGACTTGAAATAACCAGACAGAAACTATATTAATTGCAATATTGTTTGGCCAATAGCTTAAGCATATTTCTGGCTAACCCTTATATCTTAATTAACACATTTCCATTATTTTATATTTTACCATGAGGCTTGTAGTTTACTTGCAATGTTCTGTCACATCTGTCTGTTGCAGAGGCTACATGGTGCCCCTTTGAATCTGTCTTCTTTCTTTCAACATTCTGTTTAGTTTTCCCGCATAGCTCTATTTGCTTTGTCATAGTCCCAAGAAGCTTTTTTTTTTTTACTAAACAATAAAAGCAACACATATATAGAAGGACTTCACACACCATTTCCCCTTTTCTGTCTAAATGAAAGGGAAGGTTTTAACATTAACATATAACAAAACAGTTGTTAAACAAGACTTATAGTTATAATATTTATATCTAATTTATCTTTTATCATAACTAAGGAAAACTATAGCTATAATTATCTATTCTTCAACTCCATCAAAGACTCCAGAAGGATATAATATTACCTAACAAAAGAGGAAGTGCATTGTAAGCAACATCCAAAACTCTAGAATTGAGAGAAACAACTCACTGCCTGAACAGTCACCCAAAGTTCTTCTGTAACATTGGGGCACCCATCTTCAGAATACAGGCCGATAGTATCTGGCAGACTTATCCATGAAGCAGGAAATTTCAAAGGTAGTTCTGCCTATATTAGCAGTTGTCAGTCACTTTCTTCTGTTCCCCGCAGAATGTCTGGCAGACTTTTTCATGAAAAAGGCACCCTGAGGGACCATCTCACCTTTAGGCAAGTTTAGTAGTCATTTTCTGTGTGTCCTGCATGTCCAGTTCATACAACATAACATCAAGCAGTCTAGGCAAGAGCAGTTTCTTGCCCAAATGGCAAGCAAACTCCATAAGGAGCCTCTTAGATGCCAATCTTCTTGAAGTAGATTGGTGCTGCCAGGAGCAGTTGTGTATCATTGTCATGAAAAGTCCTAAGTTTTTAAAACATTTTAAATGCCATATTATGTAGACTTTGAAAGTGTTGAAATATATCTAACTGAAATATATCCCTATATTTCTAGAAAACCTGACCAACATGAATACAAGCTTGATGACTGCCTATTAACCTATATTTCTTAATTATATATTACATTTTTAAATGAGCTGCACGAACATAATACCTTAATCAAGAGTAGAAATATACATATAACAAAATTGACCTTAATTTTGTATCAATAATAATAAATATAGTAATATAATCAAACATAATAAATACAACAGGGATGAGGGATTACTACTTTCTTCTTGAAATGCTAACCACTCCACGAAGCTTCTCTGAAGTTGTTATGACTTGGGCCCAGTTCTTGAGTAGATGGTGTTAGTTTTATTTCTAAAAAGTTTTATTTACAGAGGGACTGTAAGTGTTTTGATTTCCAGACCATAAATTTATGACTAATCCTTTTTGAGCTTTTTGATATACCACTATGTACAATAAATCACAAAAACTTAGTTTCTTCTCATGTGAGAATTATGTATGTATGTATATATGTATATATATATATGTCTTATCTTGATAAGATAAAATTATTATGGGTGTAGAGTATAAGCAGAGTAGATTGAAGGTACTAACTCATACTATCAGGGCTTGAAGTCTCAGCACGTTTCCTCATAAGGGCAGCATCCATAACTGAGGTGAAGATGATCATACCAGTATTCATCTGTATTACCATTTCTACTTGAAATATCTTTTTATAAATACATCAGGGTTTCCTTTTTCATTTTCATTTTCATGTACTTTCCTATACTTTTTTTCTTTGAAGCCCACCCTGTCAGAAGTACAGTTTTTAATGTGTGGGTTTGACTAAAAGAGTATTTCTCATGTGTGTATGTGTGTGTGTGGGGGTCTTTATATGTTGGGGGTTATACCAATATTCTATCCTGCTGAGACTCATCTAAAGAAATGGCTACATGAAATGTCACAAAAATCATTAAACTTTTAAAATAATAGTCAGCTACACTTATCAGCTTTAGAGAGGTATAAAAAGATATAATTTGTGAGAAAAGAAAATTAAATCAGACATAGAAGGTAAATTGCCCTATGTAGATTATTTCTTCCTGAATTCACCTTACTCATGGTTAATGAGAATTGTCAGTCCAGTGATAATTCATCTAAATGTCCATTTGAATATTCATTTAAATGCATTTATTCTTCGGCTGAAAGTAAGAGAATGGAAATTGTGTTAATCTATAATTGTTTCTTAAAGGATAATTTATCTCAAGTGACTATTACCTCATTTTCTGCTTGCTTTGTTGGAAAGAAAACCTAGCATCAAGGCATGAGTTCAAATACCCTACAACTTGAGGACAAGGCTTTAATTAGCAGAACCACTGAGTCTCACACATACATTAGCATACTGCTGTGGACTCTGAGATTTCTGTTCATTAATTTTGTTGTTCAGCTTTCTCATTTTATAATATGCAAAGCCATAAACCACATGTAAGTTGCTGCTGTCTTAACTATCTTGAGCTCATGCCATTGGCATAAAAATTATCAGTTTCGTTTTTAAATAAACCATGTCATTAATTTTTGCTAAGATGAGCAGGTCTCACACAAAGGTGTCAGACAGTAGACAGATAGGTTTAAGTTTTGTATTTTAACTGATTAACTTTGTGAATTTTCACAGTATTTCCAACACATAATTAAATATTACATACAAAAATATGAATTTCTTTAGTTTGTCTCTAGACTTTGTGCCTCTATACCTATGTTTTATATACTGGATGAATACAAAATAAAATCCTTGACTTTGGGGAAAGCAATACACCATTAGTGGGCTATGGAGACCTCAGATTTTTATGAATAATCAGAGAATAGCTGAAGTGAAAACAAATTTATGTGTCAAACCATAGACATATTGGTATCTTTGGGATTTATGTGCTGACAAGAAACAGAGACACCATCACTGGCAATGTACTTTTTTTCTCATTTAAAGGTTTTCTAAAGCCAGAATAGAATTCCTTTCTATTGGGTCAAAGTTTACTGTGTTTGATGCTGTTGGTATCCCCACAAGGCTGTTGGTATCCCCACAGTTCTTGAGGAAGGCACACGTTCCAAAAGAAGTTAAAGGGAAAACCAACACAAGTGGGGTCATACTTCATCTCTAATTTGAACTGGGCGCAGTTTTGTGTACAGCACTGAAGGATTTTTAAGCTGACATTTACAGTTAAGAATATTTTTCATTGCTGTGGGAGATGGATAATAAGCTCCTGCTAGTCGGGCTGTGCAGCGTGGGAGAAAGGGACGCTGGCACATCACTCAGAGTTCACCTGCAGAGCTCTTGCTATCCTTTTCGCATCATCTTTTCGAGGCTCCAACTCACAAAGAGCAAACAAAGATTTCATCCTTGACAGAGGGTCTTTTCGTAAGATACTTATTTCCTACAGAGATATTTCCCCTTTCACTTCCACTATATCTACATTATTTAATACAGTAAATCTGAAATCACACCTCGTGGGATATTCTGGCTAAGATTTGCAACCAAAAAGAGTAGTCATGCAAACGCACAGGGACAAAGGTGATCAACTACCAGAAAATAGAGCCTTCATTCTTAAATATTATGTTAAATTATTATAAATAATGTAAATTTGAGAATTGTCCATATTATAGATCTAGTAAATGTTTTCAGAATATTTATTGAACATTTCTAAATTGATAAGATCATGAAAAATCTATCACATTTTTACATTGTCTCATACAGGGAAGAAATAAAGTTATAGAACTAAACAAGATTGGCATATGAACTGAAATTATATTCAAATTTAATACACTAAATTATCACTCACTATCATATTTAAAAGTTCAAAGTATTTAACCTAAGAAGAGATCCAGAGATAATCTTTCCTTAACTTTGGTGCATGTCAGCCTTCATAAACACTGACTACGTGAGCTTTTAATTAGCTATATTTACAAGAAATACTATTATGATTTTATCTTCTTAAGAATTTAATGGAGCCAGTTGGGTGGCTACACAAACCTTTAATCCTAGTTCTTGGGAGGCAGAGGTAGATGGATCTCTGTGAGTTCGCAGCCAGCCTGGTCTTCAGATTTAGTTCCAGGACAGTGAAGGATGTGTATAGAATCCCTCTCTCAAAAAATAAAAAAAATTAGTAACAACAAAAGAATTAATGGTAGGAAGAGGTTATTATCTTTTAGAAAGTAAAAGGGAACATTCTGAAAGTGAATATTTGCGCAAGTGCAGACGCTGCTGATAAATTCCAAAGACAGTAGAGGAAACAGACTCTGCTCCCTGGACCAATTTCCTTCCCCTCCCAGTGAACCTACGCATTTCCAACCTGTCTCTAGCAGTTCAGAACCACTGAAGCAAAGTTCTGAAGACCACACGGTTTACACGTATTCACTAATAAGCTGCTTTGGGACTGGAAGCAGACATTAGGTGAAGGGATGGGTATCTATGTTTTTTTTTTTAATTTATTTATTCTTTGCTATTTTTCTGAAACAAATTATGTGAAGATATCATCTGGGAATATTCAGCCAAGTTTGGAGGGCAATTAAAATATGACCTTTGAGCAAATGGCATATTTTTATACCAGATTTTCTTCCTACTCACTAAGTAGACATTTGCAGAAAAGGATAAATGAAGAATGAAAGATTAGATTAGAATTATTCATAGGAATCAATGTGGCACCTATTATGTTCTGGGTATTGATTGCAATTCCTATCAATTTAATTAATTCAAGTTGGCTTTGAAATCTCCTCTAGAGATCCCAAAACAAGTTTGAACTTAGATAACTACTCCTCCTGACACATCTAAAAGTTCAAGTTGTAGTAGTTTGAAAACTTTCATGACCCTTTTTTGGAAAGTTTGTAAACCTGGTTCCTCCACTGATTAAGTAGAACCCTTCAATTTAGCCTTTCTCCTTCTTTTAGTGTGGCCTCTGAGCCAGGAGAGGTAGCAACACAGGAAGCCTTGTCAGACTGCAAACACCTCACCTCATGGCAGGTCTAGAGCTCACAAATATGCTCTGAAGTTCAGCAATCAGAATTTTAACAAGCCCACCAGTTGTCCGGTTGCTGGCTGAGAATCGCTCCCGCAAAGCAAGAGCTCCTGAGCACTAGGAGATGCATGCATTCCTCTTGATTATCATGTATGAAAATTGTCAGGAAAATGAATCTAATTAATTATTATTTATTTATTAACAATTTTACTCCCCAACAACTCACTAGATAACTGATAAAAGAGATATGTTTTCTGTGTATGCTTCTGCCAAAACTGTTAACTCAGTTTGAATATGACCATTTTTAGGGTCATCACATAAACATCCATTATTGTGTGTGTGTGCGTGTATGTGTGTGCATGCACATGTGCCTGTAATTTAGCACAGGTGGTCAGGTCAGAGGACAACTTGCTGAAGTCAGTTATCTCCTTTGACCATGCTCCGTGATTGAACTCAGATAGCCAGTCATGGAAGTCAGCACCTTTTTCTTTTGAGGCCCAATTTGAACAGAACAGAACGCACTATGTCATGTCGGAGGGATGTGAACTCTTTGTCTCTTTCTTGTCATGGCTCAGAGATGTATGTAAATATATTTTAAATCTTTGCTAAATTTAAGGGATACAGATCATTAAAAAAATCAAGTATGAAGAAAAACTGCATTTGTCACTCTTCAAAGGATTTTTTTATCAGTTTCCTAAAACTTAAATCAGAAAACTGCTTTTAATCAGTCATATAAACATGTCACGCCTTATGTGCTTTTCATAAACATCTCCATTTGAAAAGATAATTAAAATAAAACCTGAGATGAAGAGATTATCAAATATGCATAAATAGGTCATTTGTGACATAAGGCAGCCTACTCAAACCTAGAATGTTAAATATGCAAATGACAATTTCTCTGTCTTCCTCTGCTTTTGTACGCAGCCACTGATGTTATGCTCATCAATCGGACATCATAGCTTTAAACATGGATGTTAAACCACAAACCTATGTTTCAGAGAATAATGGTTATGCACTCAGATGTTCAAAGCATAAAACACGAAGGTAGTTTAAAGTGCTCTTGGACTTTTTTTTAAAAAGGTAACCATGTTTGTTGTTCATTTCAAAAACATTGAAATGGTAGAGAAAAAGCAGGGGCCTCTGGAAGCCTGTCTACTAGACATTTTATCTGCGGAGATGAAAATGGTAAGTGCACTTAAAAGTTACCTTTGGTATTTTCAAAGACAGGAAAGGATTTTTACTTTGCATATCGCATACCTTGGCTTTTCATGGGTTTCAAAGGATGAGACACCAAAGTCTTTATTAAAGGCAGTTATTTTCTATGATTTTGATGTAGGCCTGAACATTTTTGATGGAAATTTTGATCAGCCTGGCATCAGAATTTATATACATAAATAAAGGTGCTTTCTGCTATACTAAACTGCCTGATGATATGGAAGATGCACATTTACTTATGTATGCTGAAAAATAGAAAAGCAAGTGTAGAAAGCATTTAAGGCATAGTTACCTCTGCTCTCTTTGTTTCTCCTTTTTAGCCAATTTCTCATCTGACAATATAGTGACTATGTCCAGAAGGGACTGTGTATCTTGGCCACGTGGTCAGCTGGGACATAGCTTG
This sequence comes from Ondatra zibethicus, assembly GCA_004026605.1. NCBI lineage: Eukaryota > Metazoa > Chordata > Mammalia > Rodentia > Cricetidae > Ondatra > Ondatra zibethicus. The sequence continues at coordinate 8,310 of PVIU01018400.1, forward strand.
TGTTCTGTTTGCAAAGAAACAAATGAGACTGGAAATAAGTTTCTATTACCAAATTTTAGTCTTTTAAATTTCAGAGTAGCTACAGACTCTCACCCTGGGTTAAGTGGAGGTAAAAGACTAGCAAGTAACTTAGAGCGAGACTGCTTTCCAGCAGACCAAACCACAGACAAACTACTTATTTACAACAAGATGAACTCTTCATATTTGTTCCCAAATATGATAAAACATATCTCATTATTTTAATTCCAACTCCACAAATTCCTCTTAAGGCCAGAGACATTAACATAACTGCTATTTAATACTAAACTAGAGAAGGGTTATTTTGAGAATTATCTAACCATCAAATTTAGAATTTTGATGTCCATCCTCTTTCCTATAACTTCTGTTCACAATAGCAGGTAAGTTTTATTTCAGGAGTGATGAAGTGTTCTAGACATTGGCAAGGAAAAGAGGTGGGTATTATTAAGATTACAGTAGAGAATACAATGTTAGTGAAGACTGGGTATATATGACAGATTAATCCTTCTGTTTTCAAACATATAACAAAAGGTAAGCACAAATATCCACATATATGGATTTCACATAAACTTACAAACATATGCATAACAAATATGTATGCATTCACTATAATAAAAGATAATTGTAGAATTTTTAATATATACCAAGGGGATTTGTGAATATTAGAAAGATTTACAGGCTGCAGTCCAGCTCCTTCATCATGGCTAGCTGTGCAAAGAAAGTCCAAGAATTCAGTAGTTTCTCTTTCCGGAAGGCTAGATGTCTCAGATGGTCTTCAGTATATCTTTAGCTAGACTACTAAGAAGCAGGCTCAAATGCCAGTAAACAAATGGACTTGCTAGCAGGGCAAGAGCTAGAGGGCAAAGATTAAAGTCTTGCTTCTTCCAAGGCCTTACACAGGCTTCTGGCAGAAGGTGAGGCCTAGGTTAAAGGTGTGTCATCTTCCTGCCATAAGATCCGGATTAAAGGCCCATGCCTTCCCATGTCAAGATTAGAAGTGAATCCTGCTGCCTCAAATTGAGCAGAAATCTATAACTATTGTAACCTCCAGTTTTGAATGTTAATTTCCAGATGTAGTCAGGTTGATAATGCAGGATAGCAATTACTCTAATGGAACTAAAGATTATATCATAGATGGCTTCTGACAGCCAGACTCTTTCCAAAGAGCCTTGTCCATTCAAGTACAGGTTCATCTGTAAAATAGGGTTATATTTTCCAACCTGGGGATTCTAAGTGTGGATGTTGTCTGATTTTTTATTACCTTTAGGATATCAAAATATGATGATTAAAATTTGTGTGATAATAATCAATTCACCAATAAGGTATGTCATATAGTTCTATCTGCAGGTACTGAGCAAAACTCAATGACCACAATAAATAGTACATAAATGCTGTGAGATTTCATATGACACCATGACAGGGGAGAGGTACAAATCTTTTAAATTATCCATGAAAAATTATAACATATAACAGCAACTATAAAATGAGAATAAATAAATGATAAACAGTCGAGTCCTCATGAGGGTTAGAGCCCTATAAGAAGAGACACTCAGGAGATGAAATCTCCATCTTATGATAACTGCAAGAAATCCTTGGCATGGAGACAGGCAGTCATCGCCAGACTCCAAAAGTGCTATACCTTTGATATTGGACTTCTCAATATGTATGGCTATAAGGAAAAATGCTGAGGGGCGAGTGTGTGTGTGTGTGTGTGTGTGTGTGTGTGTGTGTGTGTGTCACCCTGTCAATAGCACTTTGTCCAAGCTGAACAGGCATTGAGTCCTTTACTACACTGGGGAAAGAGAGGAACTCTTCAGAGAACCTCCTGTCTAGTTGCTACTGAAGTATTAGGGTTCACAAAGAAAATTAGGTTCATTCTATTCAAAGAACAGTTTTTATTATGTTGATATTAAATAAATTTATAATGGAAAATTAGGATGTTGGATGGGCACTCAAGAGTTAACCCATTAGCATAATCCATTTCTGTTTAAAAATGTAAAATTCATGGTGATAGGTTTTGAAAGAAAATGGATATTCATAATAATCATTCTCAATTTATAATGCAACCACTGAAATGGAACATCCGAGCAAATTTGCATATGTTGACACAAAATTATTAAGTTCTAATAAAACTTATTCTGAACTAAATTTAAAGTCACCATGTAGCAAAACTCTATATTTTGGGTCCAACAGAAATATTGCAGAAAATTAAATTAAGGCCAATGTGTCCTCCACTTAATGCTTATTACTATTCATCTTTTTGTTTATTTTAAACCTCAGAGATGTATAATTTTTCTTGCAGGAAAAACTCTTATAGTTAAACACAAAGATACAGCTCTTCTACCAAGTAGACTATATTTTTAATTAAATGTTAGAATTGCGAGTCTATTATTTTCCCCGTTAGCAACAAACAAGCAAACTGAAGCAAAAAACTTAGGTCAACTGGGAAAGGTCTCACACTAATAAACATCACATCACAATGCCCAAGTTGTCCACACAGAGCACATACCCCTGAGGGAATGGGAATTCCTACGTCTTTATATTGTTACACTGACAAGTAACAGGTAGTGAGGAAAACCACTCTACGTTCTAAGGCTTATATTCTGACAGTACCTGCAGATGTTAAGAATCAAGCACCTTAGTGAATTCACAATCACCATTCAGTAATTTACATCAATATGAAGTACACCTGCCAGATTGCAATGAGAGTGACAGCTGGTGGCTTTCTTCAATATTTAAGCTGACTCTCTTCATTAGGAAAGTCTCAAGAGCAAAGTTCATATCTTATTCATTTTTTAATTCTACTCTACTAGCATAAATACTAGACTGGCACTGAATGGCCACAGAGGTCATAACTGGTTTATTTATTCAATCATTATTCATTTATGTTATTTTATTTACATGCTTAGATAGTTTTCTTATTCATATTTAATAATTCATTATTTATTCATCATTCATAATTACTTCACCTATTCATCCATTCTTGGATTAAGATGTATCCACTGAGGTCCTTTTTAAAATTAGGAATACGGCAATCAGCATAGCAACTCTAAACACCTGTCCTCATGGAACTTACAATCTATCGGGGACATACAATAAATAATGACCATATAACACAACTGATTCACGTTACTTGCCCTTACACTCTATTAAATTGCTAATGCTGAATTAACAACTACTTAAAATTACTTCTACAGCAAATGCGAGCTCTGAGTCAAATTACACTGGTGTCATGACAACTTTTTGTGGGCTGACCAATATATTACCTCTTTGAAAACATATTGATAGTTAGAGACACATTATTTAATGGCAACAGCCAACTCTTTAACACTGAGCATCTGTGTAAGACCACTGTGCTTCAGGCCTGAATAAGGAATGCTTACCTCATACACATATATTTTCTGGATAGCATGCCATAGCCTTTGTGTGCTTAAGAGTAGTTTGACACTTTAGTATCATGCTTGAAAGGCATTGCTGGTACAACGGTTACCAAAAGAAGGGTCCAGATGTTCAAACTATGGTAGTACAGATCATAAAAATCATGCTCCAGAGGTAAAATAAGGAAGGAATGCATCACCTTGTTTAACCTTAGCTGTGAATGAGCATACTTGGTGATTAAAACTGTTTGCTGTTCTACACATACCTATGAAAGCCTCAAATACTGATTTGGGAGCTACAAATCGATTTTAGGAAGTAAGGAAACTTAATAACACAAGATCTCTGAATGAGAGTTGACCTGGCATTTATCAGATAAGTCTAAGCAGGATAAGGAGGATGCCTAGAGAAGGACACTGTCTGATACCACAGAGAAAACTGTGGATGAGCTGTGTGTCGAAGAGAGAGACGTTCATTCCAGGCAGAAATCACTCTCGCCAACACCATAGACACTCGGCCACTTTTCAAAAGGAATTATTTTATAACTTTAAATTATATGCATGCATGTGATGTAGGTGGGAGGTATGTACAGATGAGTGCAGTGCTCACAGAGGACTGAGATATTGGGTTTCTTGAAGTTGGAGTCACAGGTAACTGGGAACCACAAATGATGGATGCTGGGCATGGAGCTCTGCTCTTCTGCAAGAGTGGCATTGCTCTTAACACATGACCCATCTCTTCAGCCTCGTATATATGGGTATTTTCCCAATGTTTTAGGGACTGTACCCAATGATGGTGAAGTAGGGTGATGACAGAGCCAGGATGCAGAGAGGAAGTTAATAATAAAATCAAGAACATACTTGAAGGCAATAGTAAAGGCTGGAGTTTCAGTTCAGATTTAAGTAGGATGGCAATAGAAAGTTCAGGGAATAAATGTGAAAAGTCTTGATTAGAAATTTTAATATTCTGCCCAGCTACTTAGATGATAATAGAATAGATTGCAAGTATATTCCTGTAGAAGTGTGGCAACAGGTTTCAAAAATGGATTGTGGGGAACAAAACTAATGTTAGCTTAAAAGTGATTTTAGCTTAGAATAGGTCTGTAACAGCAGAGTAGCCATGGAGAACACAATATGTAGTCTGGTAGCAAAACTACCAAGGCATCTGATTGACAAGACATGAACTATGAATGAGAGATACAAATAAGGTATGAGAATGGCTGGGGTTTTTTGACAAATAAAAAGATAGAATTTCTGCTTACAGAGATGAGAAAGTCTAGAACAGCATCTCAGAAGAGGAGAGAACATATGGAGAAGAACAGCTGCAAGAGCCATCGCCCATCTGAGCTGAGATCTAGACCAGGAGAACCAATGCAATAGCTATATTGTATAGTAAACGGATGAACATATTAATGAATAATCAAACTACTGCTCTCTTGTTTTATTTAATCAAACTACATGCTCTCTTGTCATGTTTGTTAAAACATGACAAATATTTCAACATCAACTTACAGAGTGAGGGAATGAAAATGTAGCAACTTCTAATCAGACTAATTGTGTTTAGATTCTGCTCTGCCACTTGGTTATATAAAATTATTATGAGGTTTTTCCAGAAAAGACATAAAAAAAGTCTTCAGTCCAGATAAACAGAGTAGTAATAGACTAAAGAAATTCATCTAAGTACAGCTTGATAAGTCTGACTAATTAAGATTAATCGTAGGGTCAATAGTGACTCAAAGGCAACTACACTTCACTCGTGAAAAATCTTGTGAGCAACTTGCAAGCAGCTATGCAACCAAGAAGTCCTACCCACAAATTGGCAATTCACAAAAAACTTCATATTGGAAGATTCATATTGGATAAAGGTAAATGTGTTAAAGCTACCCTGTGAGCTCCGTCTTCCTTCACCAAAGACATTCTACATGGGAAATAACATGAATTTTCCAAATCACCTGCTCTGTTTAAACATGGCAATAAGCATATTGAACCCAAAAAAATATATATATACTACAAAAATGGTGGTGAAGTCAATATATTAGAGACTGTTGTCCCTATCTCTAGCCCCATTTAGAATGAATAAATTTCATGTATCAGTTCACAAAGTTATGTTCAGAAGTGGAAAGTTAGTTAAGACCATTTTGTCTAGCCTGATATGGTGGCACACACTTTTTGTCCCAGCACTCCAAAAACAAAGCAGAGAGATCCCATGAGTACAAGGACAGCCTGGTCGACAGTCAGTGTGACCCCGATCTGAAGGAACAATTAATTCCATGAATAAAAGAATATTTAGTCTAGCAAATATTATATTGTCTAAGAGTAAGACAAGATCACTGTGCTGTGGCTCAGGTTTGCAATCCCAGAATTTAAGAGGAAGAGACAAATAGATCTTTGTGACTTTAAGGTCAACCTTGCCCATCTAGCAGGATCTTCAAAGGCCAGGGCTGCACAGTTAGTTCATAAATTTTATAATGCTTGATAATAGTTTAGAACACATCAGTAAATTTTTATTTTAAATTTTATACTTTCGATTTTTATTCTAGTATTCAAGAGAACTGGATTATAATGAAGCAATAGCAAGTTTGTTGTTGTTTGTGTGTGGGTGCCTGCGTGTTCATGATTTCTTTTCCGTGATTCAGTAATTTACATTGCACAATCATAAAGATAACTGTTATTATCAATTGCATGTTTTCTGTGATTTAACCACAGTTCATAATTCTTGTTTGGATAAAAATTGCGCAATAAAGAGAATGGAAATGAAAGGTGTAACATCCAGGACAGAAGAGAGATATTCCTGCAAAATTCTTAGGTGGTGCAAAATAACACTAACTTTAGGACTCCACATACTCATGTTAACTACTCACTCTTTCTTTGCATGTGTTCTGTCCTCTAAGAGGTACATATTCTGTCGTGAAAATACACGTGCCATTTAAAAATACATTTTAGAAGGAAAATTGAATCCCCTCAACAGAACTTTACATCATGTGAACTTTCCTAAAGCAAATCTCTTATGTGAAAAAACTATATTTTTCTGTGATTTGTTAGTCAATGCTGACATTTAAAAATGTTCGCATCTTCAACTTGTAGAGCATAACAACTGATAGTCCCAGCCTTTATGTGTTTTTATCTTGCAAACACAATGTTAAGTACATTAATAAAACATATACCTCTATGATAACATTTTTAATTGGTGTGTATACGTGTGTGTGTGTGTGTGTGTGTGTGTGTACACATTTGTAGATACATGTGTACAATGCCACATCAGATTCCATTTCTTTATTCCACCATGGGTTACATGATTGAAATCACGTCATCTTGGTTTCATGGTAAGCAACTTTACCACTGAGTGATCTCACCCAGCCTTCTATGATAACTTCCTATATAGAAGTTTTAGTACCATTGGGACTATTAAGTACTTATGGAGACCTTGTGGTGTCAATTGCTTAATTCTCTGTACAGAGCAGTACAGGAAAGTGGTTTATGATTATAATATATAGAAATTGGGTTTCATTGACCTTGAACATCTATTGATTACAGTCATTTCCAGTTAAATACAAGTACTGTGATTTCTATGGTGCAAACCCAAATTACAGCACTTGCTGATTTTTGCTTGTCCATTCAGACTCATAGTATTCTTACTGTGATGTCTTCTCTAGGTCACATGTGAAAATTACCCAATTTCTATATGGCAAGAGGTTCATGGGTGTGTCAGAACTTCTCCCTTAGATTGTATTTATGGGAATAATAATATATAACACATCATGTAGTTACTATTCTGTAGTTTCCGAGGGTTTTGTCTTGTTTTGTTTGAGAACTCATACATATTTTCTTTTTTTGAGCCATGGCCACACAATATAGACCACACTAGTCCCAAACTCACAGAGATCTGTTTAATTCTGCCTCCCAAATGCTGGGATTAAAAGCATGCACCAACACATGTAGGCAAATAACACAGGTTGAATATTTGTTTCATTTTTTCTGAAAGCACAGATCATCTATGGTCATCATACAGAATGCAAGAACTTTGTCAAAATGACTGTGTATTTCAGCTTGGGGATTTACTAAAGGGCAGTGTATGTATAAGAACTTTCTTATGTTATCAACTTTGTTAAAAGTGAATGGGAAATTATATAAATACATCATAATCTCAGAAAGAAAAGAAATATTTTTTAAGTGGAGACATAGATTGATCACATTTTCTTGATGGACATTTAAAAACATAACTCAGTTATGAATTAAAGTAAATTATGGGTGATGCCTATTATCCTTATAAGTACATATAAAAGCATATAAGAAAGAAAGCATTGAGGTGGAAAATACTACAATAACAAATCTTATTGTAAGAAAGAATTTTAGAAATAACTTGCCAGGAGGGTAATGACCTCAATTAAATTTTATGTAAAATAATAATTGGTGATTTTAATAAAGGAACTTATTGCAAATTGCACATTTGATAATATAATATTTGGTATTTCTTATTTCCCTCTGGCTTGAATTTATATTAAATAAAAATCTTTGAGGTAATCAAGTAAGATTTACAATTTAAAATCCTGTTTTAAATTACTTAAATTGTTTTAAATCCAAGAAGAAAGCGAGAATAAATATATTTAAAGTCTCCCACTTGGTATTTATTCTGACAATGAGGAGTATTATTGAACAATAAAGGTTTTATCTTAATGTTTAAATTTTGTAAGTAGAGAGAGAAACATTTAAAACAACATGCAGATATTTTGGTGAGATAAACATGTTTGCTATAAGTCTGGAAAATTTAGACTGAAGTAAGAATTTTAAACAAAAATTCATTTTTCCTATGTGCATGTAATGTTCTCCATGTTTTTATGTTCTTGTTTGTGCTTATAGACTTTCTGAGAACTATTAGTATATAGTAGCTGCACCTTAATGTACTTCATAGGAAGCACTCACAGCTTTGGGTTTATGGAACTTTGAAGTTCTACTATGAAAGGCATTTATTTCTGTCACTACAAACAAAACATTTGTCTATGAAGTAAAGCTGAAATAGACAGAGCTACTGTGAACATGGAAATGCTACATTCAAATGTAATTTGGAAACAGCCAAACCTACAATGTGACATCCATTTATTCTGTACTCCAGCCTGTAGGGCACAAAGTAAATGTTCCGTATGTTCCCTTGGAAGCCTGGAAACCCACAGGGTAGGCCTCAAATCCACATTTTTTTAAAATTTACAGAGTCAGTATAGATTTTCTCAGTTGTGTTTGGTATTATTAACAGCAGGAATAACGTGGAGGGCTTGGAGTTGAATGAATAACAATCAGTAGAAATCATGTTTGTAGAGATGCAAAGAGACATGTTAATGACCTGGTTTACAAACAGTGAACATTTTCACAAAATCCATCTATAGATTACTTTCAGCGTTGCTGACATTCACTATTATATTTCAATTGATTGCTATCCTGGCGCATTATTTACCCTAAATGTGTATACATATATATGCATGTATATACATATACATAATATATATAATATACATATATATTCACACACATTACATATTCTTTTGTACAGTTGGAATTTTAGCAGTTATAATTTTATAAACTATATGGCAAAATCCCTTGCTATCACAGGCCCCCATGTTGTTAAATCATCTTCTTTCATGCATTTAGTATGTCAATATCAACCATAAAAAATGATGAGGAGCAAGGATACTTTGTAAGATATTTAAGATTCTGGTGTCTGATTTATCTCTGGAGAAATTCCAATTTACCAATTTCTTTCTTGAAACACGGTGCCACAAATGACTATAATAGTCTAGATATGCCTGATGAATGCAGAGAAATATTTTCTTTTGGTATTCTGAATATGACTAAGTTGCTTATATCCTGATAACTTAGTACTCACTTTGGGTGTCATTGGTGTATGGAATTGTGGCTATTTCTGGGAGTTTCAGTGTGATTCCGAGGGAGCTTACTAATCAACCTTACTGCTGGCTTCATCTATCAGAGTTAGAGCAGCTGCGACCACAGGAAGCTACCAACAGAGCTGAAAGTGTTGGGAGGTCAGTTAAGAGCAACTCAATCCATCTCCTGAGAATGTTCTAGGATATGCACTACTTACTCCTAGCAATATTAATGGAAACCTCAGAAAACCACACCATTATATACCATAAAAAACCCTCTACACTCAGGGAATTTATTTTAATTATCTAGGCAGTACCCCACACAGATCATTAAAAACAATTTCTAAAAATATTGAGAACTAATTTCAGGCATTGTTTTATTTCTAAGAAACAATATCCTCTATTGAAAAAAAAAACAAAATCAAGTATATAGCAGAAGATGAACTTTTGAACTGGGCATTTTCAATTATGAGTACACATGAAGGATAGAGAGGGCCCTGGGTAGATTCTTTCCCTGTTACTGTGAAAAATATCTGACAAACAACTTATTCAACACAGTGTTTTTTTTCTCCCTCCCTTTCTCCTCTCTCTCTCTCTCTCTCTCTCTCTCTCCCAATAAACACTCCATCATGGCAGGGAATCAGGGCAGCAGGACTTCTATTATACTGCCTTCACAGTCAAGAGACAGAAAGCAGAGAGTTATTGCTTCCTGTTACTCACTCAAGTTCTCCAATTTTAGCAGTTTGGCATCCCAGTCAGAGAACGGTGCCAACGGCAATGCATGGTTACCTGCCTCAACTGCTGTGATGAAAATAATTATTGCATTACTTCCTAAACATGACCAGAAGTCCCACCCTCACTCAGATGCTTCTAGATTTTGTAAGATTGACAGTAAACATTAATGTAGAGATGATCTATCATTTCCTTCATTGCTCTCAACACACACAGATGCACACTACCACCAACAACAACGACATTACCCCAAGATACATCACTTTTTTTTAACAGTAAATTGGGTCCAGTATGCACTCAGTCATCAAGAATATTCTCCCACTTTCCAGATGATTTACATTGAGAATTCTCAGTAGATAACTGATTTGTTTCTAGTTTGATCAAGAAAAATGGGAGAATGTAAGATTGGACAGTATGCTCAGGATTTAAGAGGATGTGTTACTTTTGCAGAGAGTACCAGGGTTGAATTTCCTGCACTCACTGGGAACCTAACATCCATCTGTAAGTAAGTCTGTAAGTCCCAGGGGATATTACAGCCTTTTCTGTCCTCTGCAGACATCACACACACACGGTACATATACATACATGTAGGCAAAACTCTCTTATACATAAAATAATAAAAATTTAAAAAGTAATAAATATAGTATGATACAGGCACCAAATAAGCAGAAGCCTAGAGGTTGCTGTTAGCATATAAGACACAGGAAAGTCTCTCACATTAAGGACTTTTTGGCCAAAATATTAATGCTTTTGAGCATAAGCAATCCAAATAAGACTCCCATGTCCTCAGGTTATCATGTTTTCTTGGCTACCACTCAAATAGCTTACAAGGGTAGCAGCTGATCGAGGTAATTACCGTGCAGCTCTTGTTGTGAGTCAGGCTGTGATCTTTGAATTCTTGTAGATGCTCTGCATGAATGCTTCATTAACAAGACATGTTTTATTTGAATGACCATTTCATTTTATCTTCCTTACTGTTATCTTCTTGATAGTCACAGTTGATTGCCATAAAGTCATCTGCAGTTTTTTCTTCATAGCTCCTGACAAAACCTCACAACAGCATAAAACCTTTCATCTAATTCAGTAACTACGGCCTGGCTTCTGTAACTAACATCCTGACAGTACCACTCCACAGATGCGCCTTTTTAAACCTGCCTGAATAGTCTGCCCAAAACACAAGGCTCCTTCATGTAGTCAACCTGTGGTTCATTGTTACCATGAGAAAAAAGGAAGCTGTGCCCTTCGACCTGAAGAAGCAAACCCTGGGTGACTGGACCATGGCTGAGTTCCTCCTCACTAATCCCTTCTTCCTCTTGTCAGAGATTTTCTACTAGATCAACACAGAATTTCTTAGAGTTCTTTCTACAGCCATGCCATCTGTCATCATAGCGACCTTATTTCAACACGATTATACATTTATAGGATCATTTTGCCCCACTGGCAGAGCTCTAATTCACACCTGGTTCTTCCATCATATCCCTGGGATCCATCTGTACTCTTCCCAGGTGAGATTAACCATGAAGCTCCTGTGTTTATTTCTGCTAGTATACTTCCCAGGGTGTTTGTATGAAATCAGTCCCTTTTGATTGCTTCTAATTTCAACAGTTCTGCGAACTAAGTTCTATTTGTTTTGTCTCTAAATAGCCTAGAGAAGAATCTGGAAAATAATTACTTGTAATAAGTAAGAAATGATTAAGGAATAAGTGAGTCATGAATGTCTGAGTGTATCCTTTTACTATAGGTAGTAAATGCAATTTTTTTTTTTACTGGAATAACAGGTCTTAGGGTTTTTTTTGGTTTTTGTAAGTTATTTTAGTTACTAAAGCTACAAGGTCTTTGCCATAATCATTTACAAAGATACATTTTTTAGCTGTATTCTTTTTTGTTATACAAATACTTAGATGAATTCAAATGATTTATGAGTTGATGCTATAAATTTTACCTCACCTTTCTGGTGTAAGTCATGATTTTATATAGAGAAACAATAAATGGTAGTAGCAGATAATGTTAGCGACCATTGAAAAGGAGACACTGTATGAGCCGTCTAATTGATTCTGGTTTTAAAACTGAGAACCCAAGAACCAAATGGGAGTGGGTATTTTTGTTTGTTTGTTTGTTTGTTTGTTTTAATAGTAACATGATAGATTTTACAAACTTTCTAATACACCTACAAAGTAAAAAAATAACACCCGCATTCTTTTAATTTAAGGCAAAGATTCATCCAGCTAATTATTTCTTCATGCTGATTAAACAAGAATGTGTGAATAAAACATGTAGCAAATTCATAATGAAGGTTATCTCTTAGAATTACTAAGAATGGAGATTTAAAAAAAAAACACAACTAGTCAGATCAGCGTCTCACCATAATTGAAGAAAGGTGAGATTCCCTCTATATCTTTAAAAAACCTCAGTAAGGATTAATAATGCATGGAGTTTAAAAATGTCATATACTGTTATCATAGTTCATGAACTTATTTAAAATGTGAGATATAGCATTCTGATTTTCAATATCAAAAGAACAATAATGAGACTCAGCATTGATTATTGTGGATTTTGCAGTTCTTTAGCTAGGACGCTGTGTGATTCATGCTGGTCTAGATCTCACTCTGTACTCAGGGTTGGTCTTGAACTCCTTATGCTCCTGTCTCTACCTGTAGAGGTGTAGTTACAGTTCATCACTACCCCACCTTATTGAGAATAGCAGAGTGATTTTAAGGCTTGGAAAGTTATGCCTAGAGTTATTATGTTATTAGATTATTTACACAGAAAACGGAGTAAACATGATGAAGTTGTAATAAAAACCAGAGCAAACGAATGCAGCCACTTCCCAATATATGTTGCCTACAAAGAGACAGTGAGGGTCAGGATAGGGTATGACTGAAAACTCCTTTTGCAAAATAAAAATAAAAACTTTACCCTTTCTCATTAGCCACTCTGTGCATGTAGCTGCCAAATGGAGAAAAGATGCCTTTAATTTGGTGTCACAGTTTCATTTCTTGTCTGGATGGACTCAATTGACCTTCTTAAAGACTTGTGACACTTTTCCAAAGGATTTCAGTAAGAAAAAGAAAATAATTTGGTTAAACTTACTGCATTAAGGCAGAATTAAGAACACCCACCTCAAAAATCAGGTGTTCGTAGGTATGTGGATTAATATACGGGTCTTTGATTTGGTTCCATTGGTCCTCCTGTCTGTTCTTATGCCAATACCAGGCTGTTTTCAGTACTGTAGCTCTGTAGTAGAGTTTGAAGTCAGGGATTGTGATCTCCAGAAGTTCTTTTACTGTACAGGATTGTTTTGGCTGTCCTGGGATTTGCTTTTCCATATGAACTTGATTTTTCACAAAGAAGCAAAAAATATAAAAAAATGGAAAAAGTAAGCATATTTAGCAAATGGTGCTGGAATAACTGGATATCAATATGTAGAAGAATGAAAACTGATCCATATCTATCACCATGCACAAAACTCAAGTCCAAATGGATCAAAGACTTCAACAAAAAGCCAGCCACACTGAACCTCATAGAAGAGAAAGTGGGAAGTACAATTGGCTGCATTGACACAGGTGACCACTTCCTAAATAAAACCCCAGTAGCACAGACACTGAGAGAAACAATAAATGGGACCTCCTGAAACTGAAAAGCTCCTGTAAAGCAAAGGACAAGGTCAACAAGACAAAACGACAGCCTACAGAATGGGAAAAGATCTTCACTAACCCCACATCAGACAGAGGACTGATCTCCAAAAATACAAAGAACTCAAGAAATTGGTCATCAAAAGAACAAATAATCCAATAAAAAATGGAGTACAGTCCTAAACAGAGAAATCTCAACACAGGATTCTAAAATGGCTGAAACACACTTTAGGAAATGCTCAGCATCCTTAGCCATCAGAAAATGCAAATCAATACAACGCTAAGATTCCATCTTACAACTGTAAGAATAGCCAAGATCAAAAACATTGATGACAACTTATGCTGAAGAGGTTGTGGGGAAAAGGGAACACTTATGCATTGCTAGTGGGAATGCAAGCTGGTACAGCCCCTTTGTATGTCAGTATGGCAATTTCTCAAAAAATTAGAAAACAACCTTCCTTAAGACCCAGCAGTACCACTTTTGGGTATATAGCCAAAGGATGCTCAAACGTGCCACAAGGACACGTGCTCAACTATGTTCATAGCAGCATTGTTTGTCATAGCCAGAATTTAGAAACAAACTAAATGGATAAGGCTGTCATTTTGTCTTGACCATGTCCTTTGCTTTACAGAAGCTTTTCAGTTTCCAGAGGTCCCATTTATTACTTGTTTCTCTCAGTGTCTGTGCTCCTGGGGTTATATTTAGGAAGTGGTCTCCTATGCTAATGCATTCAAGTGTATTTCCCACTTTCTCTTCTATAATGTTCAGTGTGGCTGGCTTTATGTTGAGGTCTTTGATCCATTTGGACTTGAGTTTTGTGCATGGTGATAGATATGGGTCTATTTTCATTCTTCTACATGTTGATGTCCAGTTATGCCAGTGCCCTTCGACTGAAGAATGGATAAGGAAAATGTGGTACATTTATACTATGGAGTACTACACAGCAGAAAAAAATAATGACATCTTGAATTTTGCAGGAAAATGGATGGAGCTAGAAAGCAATATTTTAAGTGAGGTAACCCAGACAAAGAAAGACAATTATCACATGTACTCACTCATAGGTGGTTTTTAAACATAAAGGAAAGAAAACCAGCCTACAAACCTCAATCCCAGAGAATTTAGACAACAATGAGGATACTAGGAGAGACTTACATAGAATTAATCTACATGGGAAATAGAAAAAGACAAGATCTCCTGAGTAAATTGGGAGCATGGGTACCAAGGGAGAGGGTTGAAGGGGAGGGGAGAGGCAGGGAGGGGAGCAGAGAAAAATGTAGAGCTCAATAAAATCAATATAAAATTTAACCATAAAAAACCCCACCTCAGAACCTTGTGTTTGCCTCAAGGGACAGGTTTGCCCTTGAGAGGGGAGTGGGAGGAAGCCAGGTGATTCATTTCAAGAAAAGGGTTTCTAAAGTGACTCAACCAAACAGTAAATTAAAGAGCACCTGCATTAGCCAAGCCCCCCTTGAAAATTCAACGTCCAAGTTTCAGAACCATTGATCCTTAGCATGAGTCTCAGTGGATCCAAAGAAGTCTTTCTGCCGGAACTCCCTGAGAAACAGTTTTGAATCTATACTTAACAGCAAGCTTGGCACTCTCACTGCAAATGTGATTGTTGGTAACCCCCTTAAGGACTGTCTAATTTACATCCAAGTGGTTCAGCAAATCCCATCTGTCCATACCTTAAGAGAAACTTCCTTGGAATTGATTGAGTGGGCTATTCCAAGCTGCATTATGTAGTGGTTTCCTTAACTTGCCATAGTTGGCACAGGTTGGCTCTGTGAGATAACACCTTCCTGCTGTGTGGGGTCAGCAGCAGAATGACTGAATTTTTCTTCTTTCCTTGTTGATTTTTCAACTCCTCATGGGATTCTTCCAAGGCTTTGGCTTAATGTATTTACTCTAAGTTGACTTATTTTTTGTATGATGTGTCAGATAATGATCTGACTTCAGTTACTTAATTTTAGTTTACTTTTTTTGCCACATACCTATCCACTTAATGAAAGTATTGTTTCTTATAAATAACTGTCATTTCCAGACTGGATGTTCTTGGCAAGCATGGAAAAAAAGAAAAGTCACCTGACCATCTTTGTAAGGCTATGTTTCTGGACCTAGCATCCTTTACTTACACCTGCATATCTATAAGTTCCACGCTATATTATGTTTTGATTTCTTTTTCAACATTGTTTTGGGTTCCCAGAGCTTCCACTTTTTAGGACAAGGTTTTCTATTCCTTCAAGGGCACTCACTGGGCTTTGAGCGAGATTGCATTGGTTATTTTAGGTAGATTTGGTATGTAAACATGATGTTTTCCAATTTTTGACATGGGATAAACTTCTGTTTATATTTACCTTAAGGAATGTATTTTAATTGTAAAACCCTTTGGCTCCCTATCTTAGCATTTTATTCTCTTCAACACTACTATAAGTAATTTCTATAATTTCAATTCTACACTATTCAATGACTATGTAATAATAGAAGTGGTTTTTCTATGCTGACATTGTTAACATATTATGTTACTGAGTTCATTTATTAGTTTTAGCAGTAAACATGTGTGTGTGTGTGTTTAGTTGGCTCTAACACCTAAAAATTTGCATCATCTTTGAAAAGAGATGTTTTTCATTTTCCTTTTCTAATTAGATGACTAAATTATATTCTTGCCAAATTGCTCATTCATAACTACCAGTAATATGTTTAGGAAATCTGGCAAGAGTGGGAACCTTTATCATGTTTATAATATCAGGTATAAGTGATCATCTTCCATAATGAAGTGGGGTCATTTTTCGTTGTTTCAGTTTATCAAACAGAGCTCACCTTATATTGAGGCAATTTCCTTTTTCTTTTTACCTACTATCATATATGTTTTTTAATATTAAAAGTTATTTAATTATTAAATAATTATTAATAATATATCACAAATATTTCCCTCACATATTTTTGTTGGTGTAGCTGATGTTCTTATTTGAGTGAATCTTGCCTATTGAGCCTTCCTCACAATGCAGGGATAGCAGTCTTTGTGAATATGCTTTGTAAAATACTGTTGAATTTGGGTGCTGGTAATTCATTGAGCTACATCTGCACTCTTGGTCAATACATTTGACAGAGTATTATTAGGTATATCTTTTTGTTGTATTGAAATTTAGAAGCACACAATAGCCTCCTTTGTCTTTTGGAATTCTTCTATATCTAAAGACCGTTTTGTCCGGTATTAGAACAGCTGTGCCTTCCATGTTTTGTTACTCCCTATACGAGCTATCATTTTCATAATTTGCCTGTCAATATATGTGTCTTCATCTCAAAATTCGTTCCTTAGCTGACAGCACACAGTTGACTGACTCTTTATACAGTTTCTCAACCTCTCTGTTTTAGGTGGAATAATCAATTGCTTAATTTTCAATAATTAATGATAATTTTGAAATTAGTTACTAAAGACTTGGAGGTTTTATCTCTTATTTTCTTTATTGCTCTTTTTCTTGGCTGACATTTCATGGTGAAAAGCTTAATTTTTTTTCTCATTCCTGTTTGTGTATTTTCCTTGTTTTGACGACAAAGATTCCATTTAACATCCCAAGTTTATACTATTCTGATGTTATATCTGCTTATTCTAAATAATACTTAAAATCTCGGTACTTTTACAGCTATATATCCCTTCCATTTCTGATTATCACAAAATTAGGTCATTATACATGGTATGCTGTAAAACACAAGCTACCTAATAATCCTTTTACATGAATTATTCTTTAAAATATATAGTGTTTCCATACTGTCTCCAAAGTATTTATGGCTTTCAGAATAATTGTGTTTTAAATACAACATAGGAAACAAAACCTTAGTTTCATTTCAAAAATTTTATCAGTAATATTAGCTTCTATAACTCCTTATGCATTCATTGTTCTTAAAATATTTAAAAATTTAACATATGGCTTGAAATTAATCTCTAGGGTATGATCCCTTTAACCTCCAAGATTGCCTTGCATGGCAATTGTCTTTGTATTTATCTGAAAAGATCTTAATTTCTCCATAACTTTGTAGACTAGTGAGTAGTTTGCCTGGACAAGAATTCTTAGTTGATAAGCATTTGCTAGTAGTAAGAGGAGAGGGCTGTGTTTTTGGCACCCAGTTAGTTTAAATTTGAAATAATTATACAGAAATTGTATTTATTTAAATAATGTTTGGTTTATTAGTTTTAGTGGTTTTTGGTCAACTTTTATATTTTGATTTAGTTTATTTTTAATAATTTGTATTTACCACGAGGATGTGTCTTATCGGTATGAGTTTAACCAGTGTCCATTTTGGGCTGGAGAGGTATGGCGTTTGTTATATATATATGTATTAGTATTTTATTTTGTTCATTTTGTCTATCTGATTTTTGTGCTATTAAAAGGTCAAGGCAGTTTTCTTTATTTAACCAATGAAAGAAATACAAATGAAGAAGAACCTCCTACAACATTTGTTATTTTCTTTTATCACTTTAGATATATTTTACCACTGTCAAATGGTCTCTAAAATCCCTTAAGACAACTCTCCTAGTATTCTTCTGAAGAATTTCCTGTATGTTCTGTTTTGCCTCTGCTTTCAGCATTTTCTCTGTCTTTTCTTTCATAAGTCTGATTATAATGATTAATATCATTCCCTTCAAGTTAATTTTGGAATTCGCTGGGCTTCTTGATGTTGTGGAATATTTAACTATGTAACGATGTGCTACATTTGTTTATGCTGCAGAATATTATTTTAACTGTATAAAGGTGTGTTATATTTTTTCTCCTGCATTTGTTTAATGATGTGTTCAATCATGTAAAGATTGTTGCATTTCACTTTGTCTGCCTAAGGCACCTAACTACTTTAGAAAAAAGCTCAACAGCCAAAAGCTAGGAAGGAGAGGGATAGCTGGGGCTGCTAAGCAGAGGGAATAAATGAGAGAAGAATGAGAGAGAAGAGAATGAGGAGAAAGAGAGTGACATTTGGGGCAAAAACTCAGCAGCTGACAGACAGACATGAGAAGTAAGATATACAGAAGTAAAGGAAAGTAAAAGGCCTCAAGGAAAAAAGGTAGATAAAGAGAAAGAAGTTAATTTAAGTAAGAGTTAGCCAGAAATGAGTCTAAGCAAGGCCCGAGCATTCATAACTAATAAGAAGTCTCTGTGTCTTGATTTGAGAACTGGTTATTGGTCCGAAAGAAAAAGCTTGGTACTTCGTGAGATTTTTGTATTCATATCTTTATGAAATCATTAACCATCCTTCTTGGAAGCCTTCTATATATCTTTCTCATTTCTTCTGGAAGTCTTGCAGTGTTGTTGGCGTGCATTAGATTATCCTTTAAAATCTGTTCATGCCTCTCAAATCTCTTCATTCATCTCTCAGCACCACAATATTAGGTTGCCTGTGCCTGATGTGGTCCAGGTGAGGAGTTTTACCTTTTCCTCAGTCTGTTGTCTCCAGTAATATAATTACTGTTCAGGTGGAAGCTTCACCCCATCCTCTGGAATCCACATACCCAAAGAGTCTGGAATGTTCTGATTGAAGTTCCAACCCAAATCCCCTCCTCCATTTCTCTCCAAACCCTGCCTCATCTGAGAAAGTCTGCCAAATGATAAGCCCTTGCTAGAGATGTTCAAGATCATTCCCACAGCGTATTTAAACTGCCTCCCTGAAAACAGACAAGTATTTTTGTTATTTGTTTGTTTGTTTGTTTGTTTTTTGGTTTTGGTGGTGGTGGTGGTGGTTTTTTCTTTGTTTCTTTTTTTTTTTTTTTTTTTTTGGTCTCTCTGTTCCCTCTCTGGGGGGCTAGAAAATCATCCAGGAGCATTTTATCCCTTAAATCTGGCCTTTTTCTAATTCAGTTTGACTAAATTATTTTTCAGCCTGTGTCTCCTGGTTGATGCTGTTTCTCTGCCTCCCACAGTACAGTCATCCTGCTTCGTCATGAACATTCAAATTCCACTTTTAAAATAGATTCTCTCTGGATAAGGGACAGCCTGTGAAACAGTCTTGCACAAAATGGAGGAACATAGAGCAAGACCAGCTTATCTCAAGAGTGTCCCCCATTCTACCCTATGTAAAAGCAGTTATCAAGTCATGCAGAATCACAAGGAGTTATTTTTAGAAATGCAGTTTGCCCCAGTGGGTGCCAGGAGACTGAAGGACTGAGAACTGAGCTGAGCAGAGCCTCACTAAGCACAGGTCTGTCGCTGGAGGAACACTGACTGTGGTTTCTTCAATGCATCCATAAGCTTTTCAAAATACTGCAGAAAGTAGGCACAAAGGAAAGGTTTGAAAGCTGTTAATCAAATGGAGGAATCATCCAGCTTCCAACAGCTTACCAGCTCTGCAACCCTGCATGTTTTCTGTGGCCCATACAATATGGCAGAGGTATGTTCACTGCCTCTGCTAGCCATGCTCACTGCCACAGCTCCAGGGACACAGTGAGTATATGTTGCCATTAAGTACTAGTAGCATGCTGCTCATAAACCACATTTAAGTGCATGACCTCCCAAAAGAGCCACAACGGATCGTCCTACCAGCACGAACCAGGAACCTGTTTTTGTTGCTGATGCTGAGTCAGGAAGCCTCTCTTAAAGAAGCTTTGCCTCTGCTTGCCACCAGCAAACAGAGGATATCTGAAAAAAAATGTGGCTACCAAGAAGTTGTACTTAGCTCTCATTTTTGTGGGTCTAGAAGCCCTCTTTTAAATTTTTAAAGCTTTGTTAGGTCTTATATTGATCCATGTCCCACATTGGATGGTATTTTGTAAAAGGAGACTGCATATTCATTTCCTGGCCACCCATAACCAAATAAACACACAGAACCTATATTAATCACAACACTGCTTCGTTAATGACTCAGGCATATTCTCAGCTAGCTCTTACATTTTAAGTTAATCAATTTCTGTCTAATCTGTATATCACCAGGGGCCGGGTGCCTACTGGTAATATTCCAGTGTTTGTGCCCTTTGGTAGCTACATGGCCTCTCTTTGATTCTGCCTACTCTCTCTATATATATCTCTGTTCAGATTTCCCACCTGGCTTTACTTTGTTAAGCCACTGTCAAAACAGCGTTATTCATCAACCAATAAAAGCAATAAATATGCAGAAGGATATCCCGCAACACTAAAAATAAATATTAAGGTTTTAGTTTTTTTTTTTTTACAAAAGAAACCTAACATTAACATCATTATTCTTAACCTTAATGCTGCTTCACTTCTAATCTGCATGCTTAAGGAAGTTTAGCTCTGATCTTCCTCAGCATCTTTCCTTACTTACCATGAAAGCCACAGCTAATGTTTCCTTTACAAAAATGGGTTAGTGAATGAAAAGTACAATGAATTGTCTTCATATAATTTTACATACTACGGTAGATGTTAGTATTAAATTTCCAAGTGCAGGGATCTTTTTGTTATATTGGAATGTCATATAGAACCACAATTCAACAAAAAGCTACAGTCTAACTGACTGAAGACACAAGCCCAAAGCCTGTCCATTCAAATATTCTTTGGTTGTTTTGGAATTCTGATTTCTATAACCCACCTTTAAAAGGGAATTCTCATTGCTATGACTGATTGAGAAGGGAAATAGAGGTTAAGACATTGTCATAGAGATGGCTTCAGAGTCACTTACATTTCCCTTTAGCTAAAGGAAGTGAGCATGTTTCTTAGACTCAACAGGGATGACTTTGGAAAAGCAGACTTTCCACCTTCCTCAGACTTTGCTGGTTTTGTTTATCTTTGTTTGTTTTTCTCATTTTAGGTGTTTTCTTTGCTGTTTCTCATTGTCATAGAAGAGCTGATTTTCATAGAAGAGCATCTCTGTGCCAAGGATAACTTATTTTTTTCTCACATCTTTTCTGAGCCTTTCTCGGGCCATACGTGATTACTTTCTCTGTTTTATTTATGAATAGGGATGATTATTTTTGATTGCCTGGTCTTTCAAATCTGTTTCCCAAATAAAGAAAAAGAAAGTGAAAACAAGGGCTATGTGTGCAAAGCCTTTCATCTTCCTAGAAGCTACCTAGGCTAGGATTGTGGGAGCGCAACGTTTCCAGGGGCTATAATCAAAGTTCTAGCTGTGTTTTTCCCTCTGCAACTCCATGATCAGCTGCAGCATTCAGAGTACAGATTCTGGGATTCAGTCAGCTTCAGAGACATGCCTGCGTATGTATGCCTACAATACTTTCTTTGTGCTGTCTGCACATTAAAGAGACAAGCAATTGTGAAAGGCAGAGAGGCTATTCACTCAATATGGTACCACTGTGATGGGAAAATATTAAGGGGATCCAATAATGCCAAACCCATCTCCACATGTTAAAACAGACTTCTGGTTATATAGAGAAAGAATTTGGGGCATGAGAGTAAGCGACATATATAATTAAGCAGATTTGGTCAGTGTGGTCTGATTCATCATTGTCCAAGTTCTAATAAGGTCTCATGAATTTCACTACTGGAGACTAACCTACTAGATGATCATTTCTCATCTGGGGAATGATCTTGCCACACTGGTTAACTGTCCTTATCTGGACAGAAGTGTGTCCTGTGAGTATCTGTTGTTCCTAGGATTGAAAGTGACCATAGGTTTAGGACACTGAATTATCGCTGACTTTCAGCCAAAGCAAAGGTGAGAGACACAGCAAAGTGAAAGCAACTATGTTGGGTTTTTGTCTTGCATTTAGTTTCCCCATGGGTCTAAGTGAGGAATCAATATTTATCGTCCACATTCAACTCCTGAGAGAGTTTCACTCCAGCATGAGTGTTAGGATTTAGGACTTAGGGAGGTAAAATTGTTTAAAACACATTTTAGTAAACTACTTAAACTTGTTTAGGGAATGCAATTCTTAGAATATATGTTTTCAGAATGTTCTTAATCGTTTGATGGTAGTCATGTTCATAGTACTTTTTTTCCTATTTAAGAGGATAGATTAAAAACCTAACCTAAAATCCATATAACTTATGAAAAGTAATGTCAAATTTAGCATTACTAAAAGTGTAAATACTAAGGCCAAATTTAGTGTGTGGAATTTTTTAAATTGCGGTAAAACTGAAAGTAGATACCTTTCCAGTTTATCTTTAAAATAATTATTACATTTGCTTGAGCCGTGTGTGTGTGTGTGTGTGTGTTTGTGCGTGCGTGCACGCATGTGCCTGCCCTTGTATGTGTGCCTATATGTGTCATAACATGCATGTGGAGGTCAAAGGACAACTTGCGAAAGTCAGTTTGATTCTCTCTTTCCTTATGTGTGTGTCCTGGGGATTGAACTCAGGTCATCAGGTGTGGCTGCAGAGGGTTTTACCTGTTGAGCATTCTTGTGAGCCATAAAAGTCGATCTGGAAAGACAGAAAAAAAATGGCACTATATTATTTATTTAGAAAACAACAAAAATACCAATCACCTTCCAAGTGGGCTATGTTGGTGAATTCTAAAGAACACCATTTCTAGTCAACTAGCTAATACTAAAATTTTTACATATTTACTTTCATATAAAAAAATGAAAACAGACAAGCAAGATGCAGTCTAATGCTGAGTATTAATAAGCATTAAGAAGAAAACACTACCTACTAATCTATTAAAAAGTAGGGAAAGCCATGCAGTGGCCGCACACGCCTTTGATCCCAGCATGTGGAAGCAGGCACATCTCCTGAGTTTGAGGTCAGTGTGATCTACAGAGTGAGTTCTAGGACAGCTAGAATGACACAAAGAAATCCGGTCTTAAAACAAAACAACAGCAAAAACAACATGGGTGGAAAACATAATAGACTGAGGCAAGAAGGTAATGGGCCAATCACAAGTCCTCGGAAAGATGCGTCTCACAGCACTGCTGACAGCGGAATAGCAACTGTTGACAGCAAAAATTTAAAGACACTCAATCCTAGATAATAATGATATTTTAGAAATACTTGGATATCGAATGCTTTCTTTTTTTAAATTGATTTTGATTGAGCTTTACATTTTTCTGTGCTCTCCTCCCTGCCTCTCCCTTCCCCTTCAACCCTCTCCCAAGGTCCCTATGCTCTCTGAGGAAGTAATACTGAAAGGAAGGGGAGAGCATGTAAATAGAAAATTGAACATTTCCTGCAGTGAGAGCTGGAATCATAGAGTCATGAGACAAAAATATACCTGGCATTTTTTTTTGAAAAGCATCAATAAATCAGTAAATTGACTAGAGAGTTGATTTGATGACTAAGAGTGTTTTCTGTTCTTGCACATGATCTGGTTTGATTCTCAGCACCCATGTGGCTGACAACTCCAATTCCAGGGAATCTGATGACCTCCTCTGGCATCCTTGGGTTCCTGCATGTTCACGGCACACATGAATCTACACAGGCTCACACACACACATACGTTTTGATAAAGAAAAAAATAATTAAAAATCAGTAAACTGAATATCAATAAGTATTTTGGGCAAGTAAATGAAACGTTTTGCCTTTAATAATTGCAAAATTCATGGCTGAGACAATGTAAGGAAGAGAGATTAAGGAGAAGGGAGCATCGCAAAGTAATTTAATGCCAATTTTGTGTGCTGTGTGAGTCTTCAGCAATGAAGCCCCAGAGAAAGAGAGATCTGTACATTTCCACAGATTGCCATGCAGAAATGTAATTGGAGAGCAAAGGGGAAGGAGGAAACAAACAAATAAACAAACAAACCAAAACAAGAGAACCTACCATGTCCTTTTGGTGCAGTTTCTTCTTGGTAAAAGTTAGGACACCTGTCACTGGTCTCAGAACAGTCATCAGTGTGACCTCACTAGGCCTGCTTCAGGGAAAAAAAAAAGTAAGAAAAAAAATGACTATTTTGTGTTATCCACTGCAAGGGGGGAAAGGTATAAAAAAAAAATCAGAGACACCTTTCTGATTCTGCAATTCTTATGTTTTAATTTTAAGTGGTTTCCAGGTAACTCCCCATCCACCATCAGAGTAGAAAATGAACTAAAACTTGATTAGGAGTCTGGGGCTTCTGCTGAAGAATACTTCAAATAAAAGTGCAAATGTCTGGAAAGCTTCTGCTGCTTTCCTTTTCCTAGAAAGATGTGAAGAAAGGAACTACTTACCCCTATGTGTGGCACCAAAAGGACAAAGAAAGTGTTCTCTCCAAGCGCTGGCTGGTAAAAAATAAAAGTGTTGGCTATTGTTACTTAGAGGAGCATGGGTGAAATAAGAGCAGCTGAATCACCAAAATGTCTGACTGGAGCAAAGTAGACTCCCAGTGGCTGCACTCTAACTGGACTGGACTGAATCAACTGTCTACCTCTTATATGCCCTAGTACCCCAGTGAGCGTGTGCAGAGTTAATGGCAGGAGGGAAAAGAATGTTGACTTTACCTGGGCCATCACTGTAGGTTTTGATTGTTTTCTTGTCTTGACAATGGATCCAGAGTATTCTACATGACTACAGCAACACCTTCTTTGTGACAGGGATGATCACGTTGTATTCTCGGGAAATAGTACTGCCAAAACAGGTATATGAAGAGGGACTAGATGGCACTTGGAAAATTCCTGGCCATTCGCAATGCTTTTGCTACATTTTACAAGTAGAGAAAGAAGAGGAAGAAATGCATGAAACTAAAACATGTTTATAAGCCAAAGAAAACTGTCAGCAGGGTGAGCAGACAACCTTCAAAATCAGAAAATTTCTGCAAACTATATCTGTTTAAACAGTCAATTCCAAGATGTCCCTAAACAAATGTACATGAGTACATTTGTACATCAGCAGAATTAGTATGACTTATGTAACAATAATAAATGAGGTTATTAATTGGAGATTATTATGGGGAAATAAAAAGGAAATGGAGAGAGGAGAGATGGTATGGAAATGGTGTGTAAATATAGTATTCACATTCAAATTCTCAAAAATAATAATTAAATTAATATTTTAAGGAAATTCAAGAACTAAGTAAATAAATAAAACTTTTCCTCCAAAAATGGGACAATGAACTGAACAGACAGTAAACAAAAGAAGAAATCCAAATGGCCAATAATTATTTTTAAATGTGTTCAACTTCATTAGCCATCAGGGATAAATATGCTGAAGTTATTTGAAATTCTTCCTCAGACCTATCAGAATGGCTATCATGAAGTAAACCAATGATAATAAATGATAGTAACGACTGATCCAGCCACTCTGGAAATCAGTGTGGAGGATTCTCAGACATAAACATAAAAGTGTGAGAGTGTCCTGTCTGAAGAATGATCTACAGTCATAATATTTTGTTGTAAATGAGTGTGTCAAGGATGGAACACACAAAAGTGAAAGAACGTGGTGTGATTACCTACAAAAGAAGCACACAGAACCCAGGCTCTCAAAATTCAAGTATGGATGTGAGAAATGACCCAAGACCACACACTTGTCCTAACAGCTATTACAGTTCTTGCCACTGAGGGAGGAAATCAATTTCCGGGAGACATGGCTGTTGACAGTTTGCCCATGATCTGTTGGATGATCTCACCCCTAGGTGAATACAGGCGTCACTAATTGGCATTGGGTTATTAACAAACCAAAGAAAACAAGGATTTGGGAGGTGTAAGAGTGGAGTCGCTAGGGGAAGCTGGTGAAGGTGGTGATGGATTAGTATGACCAAGATACATTGCACAGGTGTATACTGTCAAAAATTCAATAATTTTATTATTTCAAAAAAGTCAAATAACAAACAGCAAGCCACAGCTTATTAACACAATATCATCAAGTCAGGCACCCAGCCTAAATGACTGGGGAAGTCCTCCCGGAGTAGGCATGCTGCAGATCCCATAGGAAAGAGTTCTGTGCAGAGCTTCCTCTCCATGGATGAGCTTCCAGCTTCTTGTTCCCACTGCAGGCATTTTCCTTTTCAGACAAAGCAATAGTAAGGAAGTTCTCAAGAAAGCACGGTTTCTAACACCCTTACCTTTGGAGTTTTATTCTCCAAACTCTGTGTTATATGATCATAGTACTTACTATCCCAGGACAAAGGGTCACAAGGTTTGAGTGAAAAACATGCTTGAGTCTTGAGTCAATGGAGTCTGCTCAGCAGCACAAACCACATATGACAATATAGCAAACTATTTCACATGCATTCAGCTCTTAAATTGTTGGCGTGTTGGCTTGCCTCAATCAGTATCATTTAAGGTTGTGTGACCTAGATTGTGAAGATGCAAATATTAAGTGAACACGGACCAAAGAGACCAAACAAAGTACGTAGTGAGATCCAGTGTAGAGGATGACATCAGATGACTTAATCTGGGAGAGAGAGACCCATGTGTTTGTTTTTTGACAGTCTGTTAAATTCTGGAAGAACCCAGCTTCCTTATCAATATGATGAATGTTAATAGATTATATTTCTCAAGAATAACTTTAATAGCAGGAATAATGGGCCGGGGGCATGTATTTACTCATCTGAACTTGCCCCTTGGAGTGACTTTTGTAAAGCAAGTATAGATTCTCAATTGATTTCTAGTGGCAGTTTTATTTTTCTCATTTGACTGCTTTCTAGAAAATAGCTTTTAATCCTGGACATTTGAATCCAATGAGCAATTTAATAAAAGTAGATTATTTCTTTCAAATTAGCCAATGCAGGCATAATTTTTTTGTGTTTTAGTTATAATGTGTGCACCATTTACCAACATTTATGTATCTACAGATTAATTACTTAAAAACTTTTTGTTATCAGGTCAAACGCTTCGGGGACTAATTTTAGACTATTAAGAGGAACATTCTTGCTCTTTATTCATACTTCTATCAGTTGTGTCCTCTGCATGCATAGGTCAGGATATTACTTATCGATGTGTGTTTCTTCACATGTATGGGTAATAGGGTCTCTCCCCTGGCTTCACTCCCTGCAAGAGATACTCTAGCTAGAGTCTGCATAGTTCCTCCATACAAAGGACCAGGTGACTTTCCAGAATAATAAGGCTTTTTGATAAAGGTCTTATTATCCAGGTTGACCTTGGATTACAACATCCAACTTATCAAGTCTTCATTTTGTCCTTCTTTTCTTTACTGTCAGAGACCTCTACACTTTGATTTTTGAACACTTAAAAGACATTTGTAGTTGTCTTATACTTAAGTATATTCAGTAATTACAATGAAATAGTGTCATTAACTTTATAATGGTACTATGAAATGTTTAAATATTACAAGAGCCCTACAGCTATTTTGATGCCACATTTTATTATTGGTTTATTTGGTTGCTTCTGAAGGCCAGAAGAGGGCACCAGACCTCATTACAGATGGTTGTGAGCCACCATGTGGTTGCTGGGAATTGAACTCAGGACCTTTGGAAGAGCAGGCAATGCTCTTAACCTCTGAGCCATCTCTCCAGCTCCAACTTCTTATGGAGCTAAGGATGACTTGAACTCCAAATCCTCCTGCCTCTATCTCCCAGCATCTGTGATTACAGGTTATCACATCTATCTATGGCATATTTTCCCTTTTATTGAAAATAGATTTTTCTCACATAATATAGACCAATTATAATTTGCCCTTCCTCTACTCTTTCCAGTTCCAATGCACTTCCCATTCCATCCAGATCTACCTCCTATCTGTCTCTCATTAGAAAACAGACGTATGATGGATAACAATAAAATAAAACAAGATGAAACAAAAATGAACATATCAAAACAGGACTGAAAGAAAACTGAAGGAAAAGAGCCCAAGAAATGGTACAAAACCAGAGACAGATACAGAAACCCTCTTGCTCACATACTTGGGAATCCCATAAAAACACTAATGGAAGGCACAATATATATTGAAAGGACCCATGAAGCCTTATGCATGCTGCCTCAGTTTCTGTGAGTTCATATATGCATCCATTCTAAGATGTAGGGTCCCTTGTTTTCTTAGTGCCCCTCATCCCATCTGGCTCTCACATTCTACCACTTCCTCTTCTGTAGAATTCCCTGAACCCTGAAGTTAGGAATTGAATGGAGACATCCCATTTAGGGCTCAGTGATCTAAGGTGTCTCACTCTCTGCATAATGTCTGGTTTTGGGTCTCTGTATTAGTTCCCATCTGCAGCAAGAGGAAGTATATCTGATGATGGCTGAGCAAGCCATCTATTATCTATTATCTAGGAGTATAATAGGATGTCATTATGAGTCATTTTATTGCTATGTTCTCTTAGTAGAACAGTAGTATTTTGTTTTACCATGGGTCCCTGGGCTATGTAGTCTTAGACTCTTGGTCACTAAAGCAGTTTGGGGTATCGCTCCATCTCATGTTCTGGGCCTTAGGCCAAATCAGATAATAGTTGGGTACCCCCATAAACTTTGTGTCATCATTGAACTAGTGTATCTTGAAGGCAAGATACCATTGTAGAACAAAGTGTTTGTAGCTGGCCTAATGCTTACATTTCTCTTTTGGTGGAGTGCAAATTATATTGATTTTATAAAAGTCTTAGACAGATGGTACATTATACTAACATATGGCCAAGATATCAGTGACTTCTAATATTAAGTATTCTGGAAAAAAGGAAGGAAATAAAAAGGTAGGAAAGAGAGAGAGAGAGAGAGAGAGAGAGAGGGAGAGAGAGAGAGAGAAAGGAAGGAAAGAAGAAAGAAAGAAAGAAAGAAAGAAAGAAAGAAAGAAAGAAAGAAAGAAAGAAAGAAAGAGTAGGAAAGAAATTTTAGGGAACCAGCAACCTTTACAATTAACGCTATAATTGCAGTTTTGAATACAAACAGCATATGTTCTCCTTTTCTAGTCAGGGATGCATAAGTGGGCCAGGTTTCTATGGGGTTAGGGTTTTTACTATCATCATTCCATTTCTAACAGCTACTTTCATTTCCCATAAGTCCCCATCCTGTGTTTAGGAGGTCCCAATTTGACCCAGGGGTTATAATGGCAACAAGCAGTCCTTAAAAATATTATGTAGGTTATTTTTTTGTAGATTCCACCAACAAGGTCAGTTTTCTCTTATCTGGAGAACCATATATAAAATAGCTGTATTTATGTTTTGAATGAATGAGTTCATTAATCATGCAAAAAGCAAAAATAAGAGAACAAAGAGTAAGTAAGTAATATTTACTAGAACATCATCACACCAGGGTATTAGAACATCCAGCAGGGATGATGGGATGATCTTCTTGAAGAGGCAAAGGTAACAACATAGAGGCAAGGCTTATACTTCCCAGCAGCTGTAGGCTGGGAGATCCAACAGAGTCAGCCAGCTAAAATTTCTCAGTGAGACCTGGCAAGATATGAGTATTCTTTGAGGATAAGGTTCCCAAGATCAAATAGGAAGTAACAAAGAATAAAACATCATCAAACTCTGTTTACAACATCTGGCAGAAATAATGGGAAATCACTAAAACAGTCATGCTGGAGTTCCTGAGTGCGAGATTTCTGCATAGAGTGTACTATTCAAGGATGATCTTCTTGGTTCTCATTCCCATCAAAGCACTCCCATCCCATACTATGAACGATAGGTGGAAATCATTTGCCTTCTAGCTATACTCAACAATGCCATATTTTAATACCTTGCTTCTTTGCTGCAATGGGAACAGGGACCAGCTTTCCCCAGGGTATGGAATTTCTTGGGGGCACTTGATATAAGCATACTCTGCATTGAGAACAGGGGATCCATTTGCTTTCAACAAGCACACGATTTACTAATACAATTTATGTTACAACTATATATACAGATCCTGGGTAAAAATACAGAGGTATTTTCACAATGATGCTTATTGCTGCCTTGTTTGAAATAGCAAGGAAATAGGATCACTCTTGATGTCTATGTACAGATGAATGGATAATGGAAACATGGTACATAAACAGAATGAAGTTTGATTCATTCATGAATAAAAGTTAAATTATAAAAATTTTAAGAAAGTATATAGAACTGGAAAATATATTAAGTGTGGTAATTCAGGTCCGGAAAGACAAACAACACATCTTATCTCACATATTCAGGTCTTATGTTAATTTTTATGTCTATATTTATATAGGAGTGAGTTCAGAGGTATGTGGAGTAAGGGGAACTCTCATCCATTGCTGGTGGGAATGCAAACTTGTGCAACCACTTTGGAAATCAGTGTGGCGGTTTCTCAGGAAATTGGGAATCAACCTACCTCAGGATCCAGCAATACCACTCTTGGGAATATACCCAAGAGAAGTCCAATCATACTAAAAAAGCATTTGTGCAACTATGTTCATAGCAGCA
>PVIU01018401.1:0-39175 GCA_004026605.1 Ondatra zibethicus
CTGCAGAGAACCCACTTCATCATCTTTGAAGTTATAAGGTCACAACATGTGAGTTTGGGGACCACCAGTTGTGAAGCAGAGAAGATGCCTATTGTCTTAGAAACCAGAAGTACAGTTTTTTCTTCTGTATGGTTACTCTCTCCAGAAAACCTCATATTGTCAGTAATAGAATATTTCCCACATTTCTACATGCAAGACAAAGGTGGGTAGTCTCAACCACAAAGATTTTGTGAAGGGAGTTGTAGCCACCACCACCTTCCACACTGGAGGAGACAAAAGGAAGAGCTATATATAACAAATTCTGAACCTTCTTAAATTTCCCTAGCTTTTGTCTCATATCAACCCAGGAAAGCATGAAGAAGCTCAGGGCTGATTTAAGCATCTTCCCATAGAAGTGTTTTCTGGGAATCACTCGCACATATACACGCAGAGGTTTACTATCAGCACAGAGGTTTTATTAGAATAGACAAAATCCCAAGTACCAAGCAAAGGTTGCTGGATGAATAAACAACTAACTGTTGATATTAGTCAAATGTGGAGGATTTTTGCCTGAGAAGTGAGTGTGGCACATTAGACTAGCAAGAGTTCTCCTAGTCCGAAGATGGGTAACTTCCAGTTGACCAATTCAGTAACCCAGATACCACTTTCACCAAAGACAAGGTGACCATATAGATGGAGACCTTCACTGTCTAGAGTGGAACGACAGTATTGTCACATTATGCTAAAAGAAACAACAACTCAAATTCTATAGAGTTTGAATAATGATCTGCTTACAAATTGGGCAACCTGCAGAGCAGATCCTGGATCCTGGCCTGCAGTGAACAGAAGCAGCAGCTGGGGATGGAAAGGAAAGTGAGGTTTCCTCTGACATTTACTCTCTACAGTTTGATCAATTGTGAGTTTCTCTGTTGACCACCCTGAACTGTACAAGAAAATTATCTGCTGAGATTTGAGGGCTACACTGATCTATTTGAGTGATCATAGGAATTACCAGGCATTTTTATACTTTATTTTGCCTAATAATAGAAGTAGGTTCACCCATGGGGCCTGTGAGCTCCCCATCTGTGGGTTCATGACTAGATTTGCAGTACTTTTTTTAGTTAAAGCAATTTTGATTGATTAATCATACCAAAAATATACACAAAATTTCCTAGTTTTATGGAAAACACTATGGAAACTCTTCATGAAACACATACATAACATCCGTGACGTTCAGTAAGCACATTCCTGGGTACAGCTCAAAGCCGGTGTATCAGAGGTTGGTTCCCATGCTCACAGCGGCACCAATAACAATAGCCAATAACTGGAAATTATGAAGTGCCTGTCTGCAGGTGAGTAGGAAGGATGTGGAACAGCCACACAGTGGAAAACTACTTAGTCATTTCAAACTTCAGTTACAAAATTATATGTAGCACAAATTCTAATTGTTCCTAATAATACAAATCAAGAGACAGATATTAGAGGATGAAAGCTGAAAGATCAGACAAGCAGAACAGTCAGCCATTAGAGAGTTCTTACCTCTACCAGTGCTCAGTCCGAAGGATCGATCCTGTCTCTACAAATCCTCAGAGTGAATGCTGTCTCTATGAAACCTCAGCTTGCATGCTTAGACTGAATCTTCAGACTCTACCCTCTCTACAAACCCTCAGAATGCCTCTGAGCCCCTATCTCCTCCTGCCTTATATTCCTCTCTCTGCCCAGCCATATCACTCCTGTCTACCCTCCCTAATGCTGGGATTAAAAACATGTGATTCAAAGTACTTGGATCACCTTTTGTGAGTTTTGTCTCTCTTTTAGACAGATTCAATGTCCTATAACAAGGGTATCCTTGTATAAATTCACAGAGATTCATCTGCTAGGATTAAAGGTATGTGCCACCACTGCCTAGCCTCAATGGCTAACTAGTGGCTTATCTCTGCACTCTGATCTTTAGGTAAGCATTTTTTGTTATATTACAAACATCACTACAATTAGATGCAGTGTTACTTTTCACTACTGAACAGGGTCAATGCATAAGTATCACTAACTTGGGCTTATATTGGGTTTGCTAGGGATGTATCTCTTATTTCTGTTCATCATCTGACAACCATGATGCTTCATGTGTTGGCTTTAATGCAGGTGGGAAGGGATAAAAGGGCACCTCCAGAAAGTGAACTTTTGAAAAATGTAGTTTGGGTTCTTTATGAGATTGGAAAGGGCAGTAGAAGATCTGAATCCCCACCAGGAACCAGTGGGCAAATGGGCTCATACTATCTCTTTTGTCAGAGACATGAGGCTACAGAACTAGGGAGACATTCATCTCACTGAAGTGTGGCACATATGTTCAGCTCACTGTGAAGTATAATCATGGTGGTCATTTCACTCATGTGCGACTGTGAGTTTCAACATAGAATTAACACATCACTGTACCGTTTAATGCTAATGCAGAGACTCTAAAATTAACTACACTTTATGTTCTAATTACAGGTTTTCAATCAGTCTTGGCCAGACTTCATTTTTTTAGCCTCAAGAGATAGTCATACATTGGGCAGAGAAGTCAATTTCTCATAGTTCTCATAGTTAGAAATGATACAAGTCTGGCTGGAACCAAATATTGCTGTGTATAATCTATGTTACAGAGTATACAGCCAGAAACAACCACAATGAACCCATGGGAAGAACAGCACATGACCAGGCTCAGGATATGCAGTGGCTACCCTTTTCACATGTAAAAACCTGTCCTTCCATCAGGCAAACTGACTTCCCACAATCCCCAAATGATGCCCAAGGGTTCTCATGCTCATGAGTCATGTGACGTGGGATGCTATCTGAACGTAAGCACGTATCATGTGAATACATTAAAATATTCTCATGACAGAAGCTGGACTTTCTGTCTTCAAGACAGAGCCAGGCTAATTCATCAAAAGGTTTCAAACTTTTCACAATTAATGCCTAAGCCTTGCAATGTTCTGAGTCACTACAGAAACACAGTGAAAACGTGGTGATGTAAGAGTCTGAGCTCCAGTTCAGGGGAGTCATAGACTTGACAAAGAGTCCCAGGTCAGAGCAATGTAAATATGGAGACTGAAACATAGTGAGGTTCTTGAAGTATCCCTAACTGAGGATGGTTCATCCTAAGAATAACTACAGTCCCAGGTCCATCAATGCATAACCTCTCATCACATGGTGATAGAGGGCCTGGTACATATTTTAACAACAAAATCATTCTTTTACACACTTATTGTGGCAGAAGGTTGGTTGAGGATGGGACAAGTAAAAACAGGTGCACTCAGGAGTCTTTGCACCTCACAAGCTGGGATCTGCAAGCGACACCATCTTTTGCTATTCATCCATGCTGTATATATTTATTCTCTATTCCTCTATGTAATTTTGTATTGTTCCCTCTAAAACCCAGGGTCATAGGCATTGAAGGCAATTAGTCAGCTAATAACCCACAACCCAAGTCAAGCAAATACATGGTGCACAGAGGTAAGGTGGGAAACAAGGTATGATTCCTTTTGTAGCCAGATACAAGGCGCAGCAACAAACCATGATGGCTATAGAGAATCTGAGATGATGAAGCATAATATGAGGTTCAGATATTTGAGCTGTGAAGGCAGCATTCTCTACTGCGTTCCCTCTGTCAAAGTTGAAGGTACCTATGGAAGATGAAGGGCTGACAGGAGATGAATGTAGATGATACCCAGAGAAGGGTCTATGAGAAACACTACCAGATACTTCCCCAAAACTAACTGCTTCTGAGGATGCTTGAACATAGGTTGGCAGAGAAAAAGGATGGACCAAACTGGGAGATAACTGAGGCTTGGATGCCTTTGTGATTCTCAGAATGAAGTGAAACAAAGCCTATTTCACCTCCTAGAATAAATCTATGTCCCAGCAATAACAGTGGTTTTTGCCTGAGGGCAAATGAGAGTCTACCTAGGATAGCTAGGATTAAAGCAAGCCCACATGTCTGCAAAGCTTTGGATTGTTTTCTGAGATTGACACTACCCAAAATTCATTACATGAGTAACTCACTCAATATGAACCACTTCTTCACTGGGACCTTAAGTATGGAGACAGAAACATAGTGAGATACTTGAAGTATCCCTGACTGGGGATGGTTCATCCTAAGAATAACTAGAAAGAGCAGGGATCAGAAGTCTCACAGCAGTGGGATTCACCACTCAAGACAGAGGGAGAGAAATCCCTCCACACACCAGGAAGACAGGCCTTGGAATGAAGCCATACAGGTGTACCTAGATTAGTACTCCATCATCCAGCCTAGATAAGAAAGAATGAAACATGGCTGTTTGCATATCCACATTTACCCATCATTCATAGATTGCCCAAGGAAGATAGGCAAAGCATTTGAGGTACTGATTGGTGTTGGTTTTTGCCTGAGGATTTTAGTCTTTGGCAGAAGCAGTCTTTTCATTTGTACTCAGCTGCCAATATGGGAATAAACATTAGCGTGACCATCACAGGAAACAGCATGGCAGAACTCTACCCTTTAATTTTATACTTATATACATGTTTTTAGTTTGTATGTGTGCACTTTTTTCTGCAGGTCCCTATTCATATGTATCAAAGTACAGTTTGATGACATTGATGTCACATATCTTCCTCTACCAACATATACATTGTTGCATGAGAAGGGTAATTATGTATTCAGGCTTAGTTAACAAGATGATGACCTCACCACATGTTGAGACAACCTCCCAGTTGTTGGGACAGTGAACTCAGCACAATGGGGGAAGGCATGGCCATTCCTCATACTACATGCAGGCACAGAGGAAGAAGCTGGACAGAAGTGTACTCAGGCCTCTGTTATCCCTAATAATAGCTCACTGCCATGGTAAATGGTATAGTGCTGATGTTAGGAAGCACAGTGTCTACTGGGGTAGGCTAGGATTCCTAAGGAATTGAAAGTATGCAAGGAGGTTTGGGCAATGTGGTCGGGGAAATATACACAGGATTATTGGATGAAGGCCTAATTTAATTTCAGTGTGTTATACTGGGAGGTGGTGTTCATAAAGGGTTTGGGTCACAATGTAATTCTTGAAGTCACCTTTAACAGGGTCTGTGCTATAGCAGTAAAAAACTTAAATATCATCAGGACATGTGCCAAGGACCTACCTATATGAGGACTTGGGGACATGACACCAACAACTCACCAGAGAATGAGGCTGTGGACTGACCATACCAAGCATGTACTACATGAAAATATTCCAGGTTCTACACAGGTGCAGGATAAAGCTCTATACTTGTGCCCCAAGCCAAGGAGAATTGGCACTTATGGCAGTCCATAGTGTCCAGGGCAGGTAGGAGATGCTTCACAGAGTTCTATTGTCTGGAGTTCTGAAGGCACTTTGATTTTTCACAGCAATAATCTTGTCTTTTGTATCCATTATTGTTGCAACATGGCTGAAGGCAGTGACTCAACAGGAAATACATTCCAACACTCTAAATTGCTTTGTATACTATCCACATTTAAAGTTAAATTATATGTGATGCATGGTAGATGCACACACACACACTATATATATATGTATATATATATATACATATATATATATGGGAAGGGAAGAAATCAAAGTATCTTGGTTTCCAGATTATATGATAGTATACATAAGAGACCCTAAAAATTACAACATGAAATTAGTACAGCTGATAAATACAGCAAACTAGAGCAGGATAATAAAGTATAGCTGAATAGAAAATTAGCATAGAAAAATCAATAATTTTCCAAGAAATGCAAAAATAGACTGGAAGAGAAATGAGAAAAAAAATCCCCTTTCACAACAGCCTCAAAAAAATATAAAATGTCTTGGAGTAAGTCTAGTTAAGCAAATAAAAGCATTGTGTGGTTAAAAAAAAAGTTGAGATGTTAAAGAATAAAACTGAAGGGATGAAATATCTCCAGTGCTCATGGATCAGTTGGGTCAATATAGTAAATATGTCCATTCTACCAAAGAAAATCTATTGATTTAATTCAATTACCATTAAAATTCCACCAAACTTCTTCAAAGAAATTTAAAGGACAATTTTCAGCTTCATATGACTCACACACACACACATACACACACACACACACACACACACACACACACACACACACACACACAGAGAGAGAGAGAGAGAGAGAGAGAGAGAGAGAGAGAGAGAGAGAGAGAGAGAGAGAACAGGCTAGGTAAAACAATCCTAAATAATATAAGAACTTCTTGAGGTTTCACCATCCCTGGTCTCAGGTTAGTACTAGAGAGAAATAGTAATAAAATTATAAAATTAGCACAGCATTAGACTCAGAAAAGACATGTTGATCAACGAAATTGACTTGATCAATTCACACACCATTGATAAATCCACACACCTGTAGGCACCTGATTTTTGATAAAGAAATCAGAAACACACACTGGAAAAAAGGCAGCATCTTCAACAAGTGATGCAGGTCAAACTGGAAGGCTGCATATAGAAGACTGCACAAAACTGAACTCTACATGGATCAAAGAACACAAAATAAAGCCAAATACATAGAATCTGATAGAAGAGAAAGTAATAAATTCAATGTATTTGTAGCAGAGTGAAGGAATTTCTGAACAAAACACCATTAGTACAGGCACTAAGATTGACAATTTGTAAATGGGGCTTCATGGAATATGAATAGAACACCATTGAACATGGTTGAGCAAGTATCTTTATAGTACGGTTAAGCAGCAGTGGTGTATATGGCAAAGGCTGATTGAGATGAATCGTGAAAGAGATTGATTCCCAGGATCATGAAGAACCACTACACTGATTTCCATTGTGACTGTAAAAGTTTGCACTCAAATGAGCAAAGGATAAGAGTCCCCTGTATGCCACATCTTCACCAACAAGAGCTGTCATATGTTTAATTGATCTTGATCATTCCGACTGGTGTAAGATAAAACTTCAAAGTAATTTGATTTGTGTTTTCTTGATGACTAAGTTCGTTGAATAATTCTTTAAGTGTTTCTCTGCCATTTAAGTTTTTCTTTTGAAAATTCTCTTTATCTGTACCTCATTTTTAAGTTGAGTTGTTTTCTTGATGTACAGATTTTGAGTCTTGATATCTTTTGGATAATAGCCTTCGATTGGATATACAGTTGGTAGAAATCTTTCCCCTATTATGAAGTCTACTGCTTTGTCCAAATGATGATGTTCTTTGAAATAAAGAAGCTTTTCAGTCCTCCCATGTTTGTCTGTTATTGAATTTCCTTTTTTATTAAAAACCATTTTTATCATGCAATATGTTCTGATCACAGTTTCCCTTCCCTCATATGTTTTTTTTGGACATTTAGCTAACATCAAGTCAGGCCATCATATAGAACATGGGGCAATTGTTTCTATGCATCAGTGTTAAAGTAGAATGTTCGATCTGTAAGAGACACCTCTGCCCAGTAATTCCCACTTTTGCTGCCACTTCTCACAAGAGTAATGCTTTATGTTATTTGTGTATCTGAATGAAGCCATACATACTGAACAAAAACACCTTAATGCAGAAAACCTAAATGGAAAATTACCTGAAATCACTTACCTTGAAAAGCCCATATTTATTTTGGGCATGTAGCACAAACCTCTAATTGTATCACTTAAGAGACAGAGAAAAGAGAATCATAGATTTGAGAAGTTATGGGCTATGAAATGAGCTCAAGGCTAGACTGTGGTAATAATGAGATCAGGTCTAAATAAAACAAAACAAAAACAAACCAAAGCCAAACTTACCACAAAATCCCCACCTTCTTCAATGCATCTGTTTATTTGCATACATGATTATCTCCTTTCATATTGCTTATTTGTGTGTTTAGCATTTGTTGCTGCCTCCTTTAGTTTGTCTGTATGTTAGCATGCTTAGTAATGTCACAGATTTTGAATGACCATGTTTTGTTGCAATTACACCAATTCAACTGGTGGCGATGCAACAAATTCTTTTTAATGGATGCACAATGGTCTATATGGAAAGTGCTACAATCTATTCAACTTTTCACTGACCGCCTTTCTCTTTGTTTTAGTTTTTTGCAAACAAAATCTCTAATAATCACCTTTGAACCTTGCTTGTTAGTGCTTTTATTTTTCATGGGGTGATTGCCCAGGAGTGGGAATGCTGGGATTAAAGATATGAGCCTATTCAACTTCCAGATGGCTTTCCAAATATTCTACAATTCCAATTTTTACTCTTTCTGCCAGTGGTATGTGTTTCTGTTACACTGCTAGCAGTCTTTCTAGTGG
This sequence comes from Ondatra zibethicus, assembly GCA_004026605.1. Taxonomy (NCBI): domain Eukaryota; kingdom Metazoa; phylum Chordata; class Mammalia; order Rodentia; family Cricetidae; genus Ondatra; species Ondatra zibethicus. The sequence continues at coordinate 8,230 of PVIU01018401.1, forward strand.
AGAAACTAGAAATTTTAATGCAAATTTTCATAGTTGCTATGTTAATTCATATTTTGGTCTTTGTATCATATGCCTGAACATTAGGAATCTAATAAAAATAATTTACTATATTTTTGTTTTACCAGGAGTCAATGAACTATATGAATGATGATAAAACAGTTACATATGCTTTATGTAACTACAGGCATTCCATAATCTCTATGATATTCAGTCTTGATACAATTAGGAAGCCAGTTCCAAGGCTAGTCTGTCAAGATGTCATAAGCACAGCTAGATAGCTTCCAGGGAATTAATTCACTGGTACATGTTGTTTCCTGCTGACCCTACCCTACTTCTCTGTCTTCCAATCCCCAGATCTATGCTGTCTCTAACTGCCACGCTATCTCAAACTGGCAAGCTATACCATGCCTTTCTGAACTTATAGACTGGCTGATTCATTCATCTTTTTTCCCTACCCCCTTAGGTCATTCATCTTATGTGCCAGCAAAATCTGATGTATCTACACAAGACATACAACCAATAAAGGAAGTCCACATGCCTAGGTATAATTACAAAAACAATATGAAAGATTGTGAAATTTTGTTTTTACAAAAATCTACCACTCATGTAGAAATGTTCTTCAATAAGAATTACCTAGGAAAACCCAGGACACAGAACTTAAAAGAACAATCATAAGCTTCATCAAATAATTCAATGAATTTAAAGAAGACACAAAAAATAGATCAATAAACATAAGGAGAATGAACTTAAAGGAAATAAATGTGTGAGGGATGCCCAAGAAAACACAATGTTGATGAAATGACAGAGACAATTCAGAATTTGAAAACTGAATTTAATAAGGTGATTGAAATACTTATGTGAATTCAAACTAAAAATGAAGATGGAATTGTTAGAACTTGATAATACAATTTGAAAACTCAGGGGAAAGTCTTACAAATACAATGGATTAAGTAGAAGAGATAATAACAGGAATCAACTTACATATAAGCAAAGACCATGACCACACAAAGAATGTAAAACACACACTCATATTCTCTCTCTCTCTCTCTCTCTCTCTCTCTCTCTCTCTCTCACACACACACACACACACACACACACACACACACACATACGCATACATACAAACAAGAAGGAACAAACAGGGATTGTAGAAATTCATGGAAAGAATAAACTTTTGAACTATTGTGAGAAGATTCTCAGGTCAGTTACAAAGACCAGATTTTCAACAAAATCATAGAAGAAAACTTCCCTAAATAAAGGGTATACTAATCTATATAGATGGGTATTTTATCAAAATCAATTTATAGACTCAACACAATCCCAATAAAGAATTCCACAACATTCTTCATGGGGAAAATATGCTAGAATTTATATGAAACCTCCAAAGAGCCCAGAGATTCAAAGCACTCCTAAGCAAAGAGAACAATGCTGGAGGGTTCACAGTCCAGACTTTGATATATATTACAGATCTATCATAATTAAAGACATTATGATATGTACAATGAAGGAAACAATCAGTAAAATGAAAAAGAAGCCCACAAAATGGCTGAGACTCTTTGCCAGCTTTATATTTGGCAAATCATTAATATCCACTGTATATAAAGAACTCAGAAATCAGCTGGACAGTGTTGGCTCATGCCTTATTCCCAGGACTCAGGAGGCAGAGGTAGGCATATCTCTGTCAGTTTGAGGCCAGCCTGGTCTATAAGAGTTAGTTCTAGGATAGGCTCCAAAGCTACAGAGAAATTCTGTCTCAAAAAACCAAAAACCAAAACCAAAAGACCTCAAAATTCAATGAGACAAGAAAACAATCAACCTAATTAATGAAAAAGCTATCAATCTGAAAAGGAGTTCTCAAAGAAAGAAATTAAAATGGCTAGAAATATCTCAAAATTTTTCATTATCTTTAGCCAAATTTTTTACTATATTGAAATTTCATCTCATGCCAGTCAAAATGGCCAAAATCAAGAAAGCAGCTAACAACAAGGGGCAACAAAAATGTGGAAAAGGGGGATAAAAATAGAAAAGGAACTCAAAGTTCAAATGGTTGGTCCTCATGGTGAAATAAGGGTCACATTTCCATTCACCCCAGAGGTCACTCAGCATTCCTAAAGGGCTAACAGTGTTTGCTCTGCAATCTTGGAGGTTGTCCAGGCCTTCTCCCATGATATTGCTTGTTTGGGCCTGCTAGCACGGAAGTTGCTGGCTTGGGCCTGCTCCTGCAGTGGTTGCTGACTCAGGCCTGCTCTGGTGGTGGTTGCTTGCTGAGGCCTGTTTCCACAGAGGTCACTCACTTGGGCCTGCTCCATTGAAGGTTAATGCCTTGGGCCTGGGGAAGATTGATCACCAGAGACACAAGCTCAATTACACCAATCAGAGAGAAATGGGTAGATAAGGTCAGAACACACTCAACACAACACAGAACATGACACCAACAAAAACTAGTCATTCTAAAATAGTAAAACTTGAACACCCTAATACAAATGAAGCAGAAGAAAATGACCTAAAAAAGAAATTTAGGAGAATATTTGAGGCCCTTAAAGAGGAAATGAAAAATTCTTTCTAAGAAATGGAGGAAAAGACAAACAAAAAATGGGAATAAATCAACAAATCCCTTAAAGAAAATTAAGAAAAAGCAATCAAAGAGGTGAAAGAAATGATTCAAGACTTGAAAACCTAAATAGAGACAATAAAGAAAACACAAACTGAGGGAATTCTGGAAATGGAAAATATGGGAAAATGATCAGGAATCACAAATGCAAGCATAAACAGCAGAATACAAGAGACAGAAGAGAGAATCTCAAGGTAAAAATACAATAGAAGAAATAAATTCATCATTCAAAGAAAACGTTAAATCTAACAAAAGCTTAACACAAATTATCCAGGCAATATGGAAGACCATAAAAACACCAAACCTAAGGATAATGGGAATAGAAGAAGGAGAAGTCAACTTAAAAGCACAGAAAATATATTCAACAAAATTATAGAAGAAAACTTTCTCAACATAAAGAAAGATATGCATATGAAGGAACAAAAAGCTTACAGAACAGCAAGTAGACTGGACCAAAATAAAAAAAAAAGTCCCCTCAACACATAATAATCAAAACACTAAACATACAGAATAAAGAAAGAATATTAAAAGCTGCAAAGGAAAAAGGCCAAGTAACACATAAAGGCAGACCTATCAGAATTATACCTGACTTCTTAATGGAAACAATGAAAGCCAGAAGGTCATGGTCAAACATTATGCTGACATTAAGAGACCACTATACCCAGCAAAATTTTCAATCACCATAGACAGACAAAACAAGATATTCCATGACAGAACCAGATTTAACCAATACCTAGCCACAAACCTGCTTCTACACAAAGTACTAGAAGGAAATCTTCAACCCGAGGAAATTAGCTACATCCACAAAAACACAGACAATAGATGATCTCACAGCAACAAATCCCCAAAATTGGAAAAATACACACAGTAACATCAGCATCAATGAAGACTAAAATAACTGGAGCTAGAAATTGCTTATCACTAATATCTCTTAATATAAAACTCAACTCACCTATAAAAAGACACAGGTTAACTGAAAGGATCCAAAAACAGAATCCATCCTTCTGCTGCATACAAGAAACACACCTCAATCTCAAAGATAGACATCGCCTCAGAGTAAAAGGTTGGGAAAAAAATTCCAATCAAATGGGCCTAAGAAACAAGCTGGTGTAGCTATCCTAATGTCTACCAAAATAGACTTCAAACTAAAATCAATCAATTACAGGAAAAAATCATCAAGTGGAAATCTCAATACTGAACATCTATGCCCCAAATATAATGGCACCCTCATATACAAAAGAAATGCTACTAAAGCTTAAATCACACATTAAACTCTACATACCAATAGTGGGAGACTTCAACACCCTACTCTGAACAGGTCGGCCAGACAGAAACTTAACAGAGAAATAAGGGAACTCATAGATATTATGACTCAAATGGACTTAAAAGACATCTATAGAAAATTCCATCCAAACATAAAAGAATATACCTTCTTCTCAGCAAATCATGGAACCTTCTTAAAAACTAATAACATACTAGGCAACAAACAAGCCTCAACAGATACAAAAAAAAAATAAAATAACTCCATGTATCTTATTGGATCACTATGGCTAAAAATTAGAATTCAACAGCAATATTAGTTTCAGAAAGGCCACAAACACATGGAAATTAAACAATGCTCAGCTGAATCACCAATGGATTAAGGAAGAAATTAAAGACTTCCTAAAACTCAATGAAAATGACCACACAACATACCCTAATTTATGGGACACAATGAAAGCAGTGTTAAGGGAAAAGTTCATAGCACTAAATGCCTACATAAAGAAGCTGGAAAAATCGCACACTAGTGAGTTAACAGAACACCGAAAACTCTAGAACGAAATTAAGCAAATTCACTCAGGAGGACTAGAGGGCAGGAAATAATCAAATTGAGAGCTGAAATAACAAAATAGGGACAAAGGAAAAAAAAACAAAGAATCAATGAAACAAAGAGTTGGTTCTTAGAGAAAATCAACAAAATAGACAAACCTTTATCCAAATTAACCAAAAGGAAGAGAGAGAATATCCAAATTAATAAAATTAGAAATGAAAAGGGGGACAAAACAACAGACATGGAGGAAATTCAGAGAATCATCAGGTCATATTTCAAAAATCTGTACTTCTCTAAGTTGGAAAACTTAAAGAAAATGGACCATTTTCTAGATAAATATCACTTAACAAAATTAAATCAAGACTAGATAAGCAAACTAAATAAACCAATAACTACTAAAGAAATAGAAACAATCATCAAAAGTCTCCCAACCAAAAAAGCCCAGTACCAGATGGTTTCAGTGCAGAATTATACAAGATTTTCAAAGAAAAACTAATATCAATACTCCTCAAATTGTTCCACACAATAGAAACAGAAGGAGCATTGCCAAACAATTTTTATGAGGTTACAATTACCCTGATACCACACAAAGGCATTACTAAGAAAGAGAATTACAAACCAATCTCACTCATGAACATTGATACAGAGTACGCAACAAAAAAAATACTGGCAAACCAAATCCAAGAACACATTAGAAAAATTGTCCACCATGATCAAATTGGCTTCATCCCAGAGATGCAGGGATGGTTCAACATATGAAAATCTTTCAATGTAATCCACCACATAAACAAATGAAAAAATCACATGATTATCACATTAGATGCTGGAGAAGCCTGACTAAATACAACATCCCTTCATGATAAAGGTCTTGAGAGAGCAGGGATCTGAAGAACATACCTAGAAATAATAAAGGCAATGTACAGCAACCCAACAGTAAACATCAAATTAAATGGAGAGAAACTCAAAGCGATCCCCCTGAAATCAGGAACAAAACAAGCTTGTCTACTCTCTCCATATCTATTGAATATAGTACTTGAGGTTCTAGGTAGAGCAATAAGACAACAAAAGGAGATCAAGGGAATGCAGAATTCAAACTGTCACTGTTTGCTGATGATTGATTTGATATTTTACATAAGTGACTCCAAAAATTTTACCAAGGAACTTCTACAACTTTATAACACCTTCAGTAATGTAGCAGGATACAAGATTAATTCAAAAAAATCAGCCCTTTTTTAAATAGATGATAAATGGGCTGATAATGAAATCAGAAAAACATCACCCCTCGCAATAGCCACAAATAACATAAAATATCTTGGAGTAACTCTAGCCTAACAAATGGAAGACCTTTAAATCTTTGAATAAAGAAATTGAAGAAGACAACAGAAAATGGAAAGAGCTCCATGAACTTGGGTAGGTAGAATTAACATAGTAAAATTGGCAGTCTTACCAAAAACTATCTACAGATTCAACGCAATGCCCAGGAAAATTCTTCACAGACCTCAAAAGAACAATACTCAACTTCATATGAAAATATAAAAAATCCAGGATAGCCAAAACAATCCTGTACAATAAAGGAATTTCTGGAGGCATCACAATCCCTGACTTCAAACTCTGCTACAGAGATACAGTACTGAAAGCAGTCTGGTATTGGCCTAAAAATAGACAGCAGGACAAATGAAACTTAATTAAGGACCCGGATATCCACTCACACACCTACAAACACCTGATTTTTGACAAAGAGGCCAAAACCATAAAATTTAAAAAAGAAAACATGTTCAACAAATGGTGCAGGCATAACTGGATATCAACATGTAGAAGAATGAAGATAGATCCAGATTTATTGCCATACAAAAACCTCAAGTCCAACTGGATCAAAGACCTCATTAGAAAGACAAACACACTGAACCTCCTAGAAGGAAAGTAGAAAGTACATTTGAACACATTGTCACAGGAGATCACTTCCTAAATATAACCCCAGTAGTACAGACACTGAGAGAACCAGTTAATAAATGGGACCTTCTGAAACTGAGAAGCTTCTGTAAAGCAAAGGACATGGTCAACAAGACAAAAGAGCAGCCTATAGAATGGGTAAAAATTTTCACCAACCCCACATTGGACAGATGACTGATCTCCAAAATACACAGAGAACTCAAAAAATCGGTCATCAAAAAACAAATAATTCAATAAAAAATGGAGTACAGACCTAAACAGAAAACTCTCAATAGATGAATCTAAAATGGCTGAAAGACATTTAAGAAAATGTTCAACATCTTTAGCCATCAGAGAAATGCAAATCAAAACACCTCTGAGATTCCATCTTATACCTGTAAGAATGACCAAGATCAAAAACACTGATGACAACTTATGTCGGAGAGGTTGTGGGGTTAAGGGAATACTCCTCCATTGCTGGTGGGAGTGCAAACTGGTATATCCCCTTTGGATATCAGTATGGTAATTTCTTAGAAAATTAGGAAATAACCTAACATAAGACCCAGCATTACCACTTTTGGTATATATCCAAAGGATGCTCAATTATACTGCAAAGGCATGTGTTCAACTATGTTCATAGCAGCATTTTTTCGTCATAGTCAGAAACTGAAAACAACTTAAATGTTCCTTGACCAAAGAATAGATAAAGAAAATGTGGTATATTTACACAATTGAGTACCACACAGCACAAAAAATAAAGACACCTTGAAGTTTGTGGGCAAATGGATGCATCTAGAAAACATCATACTGAGTGAGGTATCCCAGACCCAGAAAGACAAATATGGTATGTACTTACTCATAAGTGGCTTTTAGACACAAAGCAAAGAAAAACCAACCTACAACTAACAATCTCAGAGAACATAGACAACAGAGAGGAACCTAAGAGAGACATACATGAATCTAATCTACATGGAAAGTAGAAAAAGACAAGATCTCCTGAGTAAATTGGTAGCATGGGGATCATGGGAGAGTGTAGAAGTGGAGGGGGGAGGAAGGCAGGGGAGTGGAAAAAAATATATGGCTCAATAAAAACAATAAAAATAAATAAATTACAAACAAAAATAGAAAAAGAAGTCTATATATTCAAGTTTTTGTATTATATGATTTTATATATGTGACCCTAAAGTTTTCACATTAAGAACTCTTATAAGTAGTAAATATTTTACTAAAATTTTAGGACACAAAATCGACATACAAAAGTCAATACCTTTCCTATAATTCAAGGTCATATTGAAACGAAATCATTTTTGTTACCCAGCTTCTCTGGGGCTATGGATTGTAGCTTGGTTATCCTTTGCTTTACATCTAATATTAACTTATGACTGAGTACATCCCACGTTTGTCTTTCTGTGTCTGGGTTACCTTACCCAGGATGATCCACTGGCTGATGTGCAGACAAACTGTAATGTTTTCATACACTGAGATACCTATCATCAACAAAAATACATTATTGGTATAGGCTACAACATGAGTAAATATGAGTAAACATCAAAATAATTGTCTTGTGGTGCATGTTTATTGTTGTACTTCTCAAAACATCCAAAAAGTAGAATCAGCCTGTTATTCATCAAAAATAGATTGAAATGTGTAGTATGTGTATTTAAGAGATTTTAGGCATTAAAAAAGAAAAATGATATGATATTTACATGAAAATGGTTGTAACTAGAAATCATTATGTTAAATGAAAGGACTCAGACAAATATCGTGTTTTGTCTTATATCAGGAAGCTACATTCAAATTTGTGTGTGTGTGTGTGTGTGTGTGTGTGTGTGTTTGTGTATGGGTGTATTTGTATATGTGTGTTTGAGTAAGCCATGACATTATAAGTGGTTCATGTGAGGGAAGGAAGAGATCTAAAGGGCTATACGATATAGGAAGTACAAGGAATACATGTGATAAGATAGCAAAAAGTAGACTAACTGGAGCAGGACAGAGTTAATGGCAGGACAGAGAGTAATGTAAACAAAGCATAATGATACAAATGTATGAAGATGCCACTGTAGAAATCATTGTCAATGTTCCTCAAAAGGCTAGAAATAGAACTACCCTTTGACTTAATTGTCCTAGGAATATTCTCAGAAAGTTCTATACTCTACAACAAAGATTATTGTCCAAGTATATTTGTTGCTGTTCTATTCACAACAGCTAGGAAATGAAATTATCGCAGACACCCACTAATTGATGAATGGATTAAAAAAAAACATGGTATATATGCACAGTGACAATTTGGCTACAAAGAAAATTAAAACGTGAAATTTTCAGGTCAGTGTATGAAATTGGAAAAACATTATTAAGAGAAATAGACAGAAGAATGGGTATATTCCCTATTTGAATTCTAGACACAAATCTTTTTTATTTTTGTTTAAATTGTAGTGCCTGTAGAAATAAGGAAAATAGAAAAGGGTTGTTGGGATAGAGGATAACTTAAAGGATAAAGGATAGAAGAATATAGCTCTTCCCAGGGCTAATGTATCATTTACTTCCAGAAATTGGACTTAAATATATAGTTTAGAGCTCCATAAGTAGTGTAGGCCCTTCTGGAATTTTAGGCATGTGAACAACCACTGTTGTTGGTACCATAGCATTGCAGAGGAACTCTGAGAAGCAGCATGCTGTGCTCTATGGCTGGAATAGAGGCACTTCTTTTGTTTGTCCCTTAAATATAAAATAATGAAAAAAAGAAAATGTAAGTAAACCCATATAAAAGAAGTTTCTGATGAAATACAACCCTTTTACTTCCTCCTCCTTCCTTCTTATCCTCCCCCTTTTTTTTCTTTCCCACCAATCACCCCCTTTCTCAACAGGACAGATGTCCTCCTATATAACTATTGCTGGTCTCAAAACCTGTGATCCTTCTTCCTCAGCCTCCTGAGGCTCCGGTCACAGGTGTGTGCCACTGTGTCTTACATAAAGCATTCTTAGTAAAACTCATAATGCGGCATGATTAGATGAAAAAAAACCCCACGAGATTGTTTTTTGGGATGATTGGGACAAACTTGCATGAAAATAAAGTAATTGATGAAAGCCAGTGAATCTACTCAGCACATCAGGCAGACACACCAGGGAAGAGTTAGGTCAGACTTTCCTACATGTAGTCTAAAGAAGAACCAAATAAACTCTTGTAACTACAGCTTCATCTAGCACCATGGACGCTCTTGCTTTTTAATTTAAGGACTGTGTGGACTAGTCTGGATTTAGGAACAAATGGGCACACACAGACTGAAACTGTCTTTACGTACTCACTTGTTTATGTTCTGATTTCATCAGAGTTCCTTCAAACTCTGTTTTATATTCACATAAGATTTGCTTGCCTATAAGCACTTCTATTGTTTGTCTAATTATTTATGCTTCTAATATTTCCTTTTTGCAGTCTTGCACATCTGAACAAACTTTTCTGGATTTTATTGCTTGTGTGGTTGTTGCTGTTGTATGTTGATACCCCCTTGGCTTCTAGCCTTGGGCCTCTGTGCTTGCTTGTTCAAAAGCAGTGCCATAGGAGGTAGAGATAGTGTAGATGCTGCTTTAGTTGTAGCTGAAGCTCTCCCTTCCCCAGGCTGGGCTCACTCCTGCTCCCCCCAGGCTTCTTTCAGGCTTTATTAAATGATGGCTTTCATTCTTTAAAGGGTCAAAGCAATACCTCATTTCACTACTATCAGGAAAACATCTGTCCGTGCTTTCAGCTTTTATTTCCTCGAAAGCCCTTCACACAGTTTCTACTTGACCAGAGCCACAGACGATCAATTATCAAAGACACATTGCCTTCTGAGATCTCATAAAGGAAAACTTCTGTGATGAGTTAGCAGAAACAATAGTTTCCTCATTTACTCCACAGAATGTTAAACATGTCAAATTGAATTCTATGTAGTGCAAGGTTTGGGTTGTATCATTTCACCTACAGACTGGACAGGCCTGTGCACATGAAGTCAGTGGCAGCATTTAGCTACACCCTTCTCCGTCAAATTGCTGAGTTGCTCCTGTGACCAGCTACTGGTATAATTCAATGCTTCCTGCCCACAGTGTTTAAAGTATTCTGTTAATGGTGATGGTGGAACATACTGTGAGATCATCTGTTAAGATGAAAATTATTGAAACTATAACAGTCCAAGCAAGAAAATTACAGACCACCCTACATATGAGGTCAATTTTTAATCCTCTATTAGTTACCCAAAAGCAAATTCTTGCCCCAAAGATCTTTAGGTACGAAACTCAGTGATACATAATATATAAAGAAAAAAACATAATATAAGCACATTCAGGTGTGGGTCGGGGGACCTGGTAACCGGTGTTTTATCTACACATTCAGCAGATAATATGGTTATATGTCCGTGTCATGATCAGAGTCATGAAATGTCCCAAAGGTGAAGCCAAGCTTAGATGTTACTGTTCAGTGTGTTAAGCATAGAAAGGTAACTGAGCAGACACAAAAGTGAGTCTAGTAAGATCCATCAGAACAAGGGATTACCTTGGAACTTCAGAGACAAGTATGTTTTGAGATAGTGCTTGTGAAGGATTTTGCTGTTGTTAATACAGATATCTTTTATGGTAATAGAATGTCTGAATCAGAGCTTATCTTATCACAACTCTTACCTCATTTAAACAATACCACAGGACTTTAAAGAAGATACCATGACTGCACTTCATAGAGGTGGGCCTTCACCTCACTAAAAACATTCCATGAGATGTACTAGAAAGAATTCAGGCCTGAGTTACATTTTATCAGCTTTCTTGCTTAGTGTGATTTCTGGGACCTTTTCCTGTGTGTTTGTGTATAATAACATATATGTACATATATAATGCTTATAAATATTTAATATTTACATTTATCCAATGCTATAAATATTTATAACATACATAAAAATTTCAGAAGGAGGAAAGTAAATTCGTGCCATTAAAGATAGACACTGCACTATTGAATCATTGGTAAATATTCACAAATCTGAAAACACCAATAAAATCTATTGACCATCACACTGTGTCTAGTCCACTCAGAACAGAACTAAAGTGGAGGACACAGAGTAAGGGAGAAGTGATTTTGTTTTCATGACATTTCAATAGATATTCTGCTGGATAATGATCAGAAATAGCTCTTTAGTAATTTCTTATGAAAACTCGAAAAACTTTAGTATATCAAACAGGACACATTTGTTCTTAAACAAGAAGTTAAGCTACAAAAGATAATTTTGTCCTCCTAGATTTAATTCCAGTGACCTCTTTCAGAACTCAAAGGTCATCCACATCCAGCTTGGAGATCTGACTCTTTTTGTTTCATCTCTAAAATCAAATGTAATATTGACCTTTGGCAAAGTTGGACTTCTACAGTTTGAGGTCCTAAATCTTCATATTTAGTGAGATCCATGTGAAAAGCCAGGCACCAATATTCCAAAAACTTTCACTATAGTTCACTTTGTAATAATATTAAATCAATGCAGTTCATTGTACTATGTAACACGTTTCATTGAGGGGCATATATCTATGCATACTTAGCTCACCTTCACTCCCATTATCTTCTCTAATCCTCTCCTGTCTATCACCTTTACAACTACTTATTAAAGGAAGAACATTTTAAATATTCATCACAGATCCAGTTGCAGTCCCAGTTTATGACATACTGCATTGGTTTTATCTTTTATGAAGAGAATGCCTGGCTGAGGATTTACATTTGGAAGCAGATTAGAAAGTATTCAAACTCATAGACATGTATATAGTCACCAAGGAAGTACAACTTAAGAAGTGAAGAGACTTGGATTGACTACTATAATTCGTTAGTGTTAAGATGTTGAAAAGGCAACCAAGAAAGAGTAACTATTGTAAGACACAATTCAATGGAAGGCCCTTCTGTGAAAACTGGCTCACTAAGTTCTTTTCCTAGAATGGGGGTCTAAAGCAAATGTCTATGAAAAGTGGGTGGTAGGGCAGTGATGAGGGCGCTGATGATTTCGTCACAATAGTCCTGGTGAAGGGGAAGGAATCGAAGCTTGACTGGGCTGCTTTTCCCAAAACAAAACACAAACAAGTATGGTACTGGAAACAGGAAGAGGAGAAGAGAATCCTTCCCAGCATTGACTGAGAAAAAGGCAAGGATCAGAAGATAACTGCTGGACAAGAAAGCTGAACCATAAATATGTTTTTCTAGAACTTGTCTGATATGGTGGCACACACCTCTAATACAAGGTCTCAGGAAGGAGACACAAGAAGGGCTCAGTGAGTTCAAAGCCCCTGGGTCCACACAGTGAGCTCTGTGTTGACCAGGACAACATAGTGAGACTCATATCTAAAACAACCTTAGAAAATTTTTCTAAGGTTATAAAGCTTATTTCAATATTTCAATGATGATAATGGTCCAATGAGAAGCCAAACCTATTTATGAAAAAGAATGAAGGAACTGCTGACATGATGAAGAAAAGCAGGGCAGAGAAGAAGGGGGTTGGTAAAATGATGGGCTGGAGCCAACACTGATGCTGCAGCCTAATGACTACAGATGTTCTGCGCACCTGGAGGATGTGCTATGATTGCTCCAGTTTGATGCTATAGCAAGAAGAAATAACATAAGCTAAAAGTCAGAATTGGGAAAGACACTCCCCCCTTCCTCTCCCCCCTCATGTGTTTGAGAAAGCAAGTAGAATATGTACATTTTTTTCTGCATTCAACATGGAGCCATGAGTTTGGCATAAAACTGTGGTGGAATACAAGCGAGGTGATGAAGCTAGTGGCTGAGAGTGTTATTATCTCTAAACTGAAATGGCTTTCCAGATGTGAGTTTTGTCTCCAACATGTTCATCTCTGGATTTTCTGCACAATGATTTTTCTGAAAAACAAATCTAAAATTGCTTTCTCCATATTTTGACAGTTACTCATCATCCAAAGAACAGAGTCTAAAAATTCTTCATGTAGTTTTATATGAGTCTTTACTTTCTGTTCATTGCTTCATTTTTAAACCAAGTTTCCTTCTGCTCTTCTTCCCAGTCTTGAATTCAGCTGGTTCCAGTACCATGTAGCCTGCAGCTTCTTGAGCATTCTCTCTTCATTTCATTTCTTGGACACTTCCATACTTCTTTGATAACAGAGATGGAGGGAAGTCACACATACCCATATGGTGTGTGTGTGTGTGTGTGTGTGTGTGTGTGAGTGATGTTTATGATTTCTAATTGTGCTTTAGGGCCAACTAACTGTCTTCATACCATTTTGATCAAAAATTTAACATACACTCTTTTAAGAAAAAGTACTTTTTAAGTTTTCTTTTTACTTTCCATAATTTCTGCTAAATTCCCAGTGTGGGTCTATCTCACGCACTAATCCACTCAGTGTTTCCTACTTCTTGTAAAACAATGTGTATATGATCATACCAACCAAGAATGGGAACAGACTATCTCTATCCTCATTAGAAACTATACACTTTCATTTTCCACAAAGTTCTTCAACTTGAAAAATGGGATGGTGATAATAATTCCACTATTTGTGACCCAACATATTTTGGTTTTTTACTACATAATTTAATGGTCCCACTCACCCCATTCAGTCATCATCATTATTGCCATTGCTACCTTGCAGAAGAGGATACTAAAGCACAGACACCTCAAAGAATCTTGTGAAACAATGAGAAACAATGAAATTTTGAAGGTAGGATTGTATACCAGGCAGTCTGACTGAGATGTAAACATTCAGCATCAGGAACAGGTTTCCCAATGGTCTCCTTCAGGTATCAGCTCCCAGACCAAAGACATCTATTCAGGACTCATGTTTTGTTTCTAATTTTACTTCCTTGTTGCAAAGACTGCATCTGAGTGGGAATATGGGAACATATATGTAGGAGCCTTCTATTCTTACAACATACTGCCTACACATGAAGTGCTTCTCCAGGCCCACTGTAGTCTCTGCTGTACTCACGTCTATGTAGAGGCATATCCCTGTATTCTGTGTAGAGTTTATACTTTAGCAAATTGGCATTAAAATAGTTAATGTTTCTGGATATCTACATTTTTGAGACCCATTAGTAAATCAAATACTTTCCAACCACATTTTTTGGAAGTATCAGAAAGAATAATTAAATCAGAAGATGTGAAAGTTGACTTATTTTCTAGAAGAACTTAAAAGAATGATTGAATCAAAATAATTAAAAATCTGATTATTATGGATGAAATGTAATTATGTTTCTCTGTTTGCACAAATAAAGCTATCACTGACGTGAAATCTGTTCTGTATCCTGAGGCTAGCTTGTCACAGTGATTAGTGGCGATCATTATTTGTTTTCCATCCTGCAGAATTAAGTATTAGATAACACGCGCTCCTGAGAAAACAGCCTTCTTCAAGCATTCCTTCCAGATCTAGGACAGCTCTCTAGAGAGGCCAGGTCTGCACTTGAAGACAGATCTCTAAAGTGATGGATGCCCGGACACCAAAAAGCTTCTGGGAATGTCTCTGAAAAGGTCAGCCTTCCCACACATCACTCATTGAAAGATAAAGGAAGGAACATATCCACCCCACACTTTACCTGACTAAAGCCACACTACACCTACTGAAGAGAGAAATGACAGCAAAAGTGAAGGTGTTAAATTTTTAAGGCAGAAAGGATGATTTACTAAGATAAGCAGCGACTAGGTGGACAAGAAACTCAGGGAAAGAAATCACCTTTTGAATTTTGAGAACTGCCCTTGCTCTAAAGGCCTAATCTTGCTACAATAAGAACTCGTCAATCAGCTCTATGGGAAAATTGGGTTACAGTATGACCAAGGGTCAGATGGCTTGAAGAATATCCTTCAGGACATGCAATTAAATAAAAATCAATCCAACAAATTCAATTCTTCCTTGATGTAAGGCATAAATTTTTCTGGCTATTACCTTCACTTTTCCTAACAAAAATGATGAAGGATACCTTAAAAAGTACTCCAGGGAAAAAGGAAAGGTACTTTACAGAGCAATAATCTCCCTTTGTTCTAGGTGAACACATGAAACCTGATGTCTTACTTGCTCTCCTTGCTTAGCTGACTCTCTTGCATACATGTGTGTTCAGATTTTCAGGCACTATTACACACAATGTTGTTTACAACTGTTTGCCATCTGTTACTCATCAGACGTTTATGTGGGTGCCAGCAGGCTTTAGGAAGGTTGACCCCTTCCCTGGGCAGAATTTTTTTTAACTCAATTATGGGTATGTGATAATTTTGAATGAGTAAGCTGGTTCTGGCAATTCCATTGCTTATAGACAAATGATTAGTTAAGGGATGCCATGTGACTTAATTCAGCTCAGTGGAAAGCAGGAGACATCTGAGAAATTAAAATGAATTTCTAGATCTTAAATGATGTCAGGGACTCTCAGTACCTGCCCCTTATTTCACCCCTGAGCTTTTTTGTTCCTGTTCATGCTGTTGATACCTCTGTGCCTATCCTGATACCAAGAGAAACAAAAACAGTAGCAGCAAAACCACTGACATGATGTGAAGGGAAGAATGGAATATAAGTCTTCAGGTTAGTTTTAATTTTATTCAAAATAAAACCTGTATCTTCAATGTGATTTGAGACAAGCTAACTAAGAAACAAAACAAATATTTATAGACATAGAAAAGATCCATCTTTCAAAAGAAGTTCTGTGATGTCAGACAAAGTAAGCCAAGAAGGTGCTATCATCTCCAGTGCACAGTACTATCTCAACTTCTTAGTAATAGTTTGCATTCCTGGCTGTCATTTTTTTTTTGTTTTTTAAATCCCCCCCACTAACCCTCCTCCCTCCCCCTCCATCCTTAAGAGAGGTCAGGGAACCCTGCCCTGTGGGAAGTCCAAGGCCCTCCTCCCTCCATCCCGGCCTAGGAAGGTGTGCATCCAAGTAAACTAGGGTCCCGAAAAGCTAATAAATGCAGAAGAGACAGGTCCCAGTGCTATTATCGATGGCTTCTCAGTCCGTCCCCATTGACAGCCACATTCAGAGAGTCCGGTTTGATCACATGCTTGTTCAGTTCCGGTCCAGCTGGATTTGGTGAGCTCCCATTAGATCAGGCACACTGTCTCAGTGGGTGAACTAACCCCTCGCAGTCCTGACTTCCTTGCTCATCTTCTCCCTCCTTCTGCTCTTCAACTGGCCTTGAGAGAACAATAATCAACTTTATATGGAAAAACAAAAAACCCAGGATAGCCAAAACAATCCTATACAATAAAAGCACTTCCAGAGGCATTATCATCCCTGACTTCAAACTCTATTACAGAGTTACAGTAATGAAAACAGCTTGGTATTGGCATAAAAACAGAGACGTTGACCAATGGAAATGAATTGAAGACCCGGATATTAACCCACAAACCTATGAACACCTCATATTTGACAAAGTAGCTAAAATTATACAATGGAAGAAAGAAAGCATCTTTAACAAATGATCCTGCATAACTGGATGTCAACCTGTAGAAGAATGAAAATAGATCCATATCTATCAGCACACACAGAACTCAAGTCCAAATGGATTAAAGGCCTCAATATAAATCTGACCACACTGTACCTGATAGAAGAGAAAGTGGGAAGTAGCCTGCAATACATGGGCCCAGGAGACCACTTCCTATGTATAACCCCAGTGGCACAGACTATAAGAGCAACAATGAATAAATGGAACCTCCCGAAACTGAGAAGCTTCTGTAAAGCAAAGGACACAGTCATTAAGACAAAAGGGCATCCTACTGAATGGGAGAAGATCTTCACCAACCCCACATCAGACAAAGGTCTGATCCCCAAAATATGTCATTCTTTTGTACTGTTCACGGAGGACCATTTTGTGACTTAGATTTTTGATGTTTGAGTGTAGTTGATGAATATCGAGTAGTATGCAAGTCAGAGAGGTACATAAAGCCCCTGGCCACTTCCCCATTTTCATGTGATTTTCCATATCCATTTGGCTGACCCTTACTGGTGCTGAGTCTTTTATGTGGAACCTTGTCACTTCTAGGAATATCATTCTCTCATTTGTAGGGTAACTCCAAATAAGTTTTTTTATCTGATGACTTTTCTCTTTTACATATATGTGTAACATATAATATATATATAATGTGTGAAATATCATGTAAATCAATAGGTTTCCATAAGAATTTTTCAAACATATTTAGTGTTAGTTGTCCCTTCCCTCCCTTCTCCTATACCCTACCCTCTAAGTTCTCCTCCTCCACTTAAATTTCCATTGAACTGGATGCCCAACAGAACTTTATGGTAGGATCCTATTGCTGAAATTTCAGATACTATTGTCACATAACAGAAAGAAATTAAGTTAATACTGACCAGGAAGCTTCCTCCCTATTGTCAAGCTTGCATAGTAGCATAAGTTACTATGGAGACTGCTGGCTTGAAATTCATCACTAGTCTTACCCAGCTATGAACAATGTAGGCAACAATCATGACAAGTTTGACAAGATATGCCCATGGGTGCTATAGTTATTGGGCTAACCAACTGCTTCTGAGTGGATTTAGCACCAGTTCCATTGGAATAAATGCATACCTGGTACTGTAAATCTGGTGAAGAGTCTATGACAGGGAGCTCATATGACCCAAAAGTGAACCTGATGCTATTATTTTTTTTAGCAAACTGAATTCATGTGTCTATACCCATGGATTAGTAGAGCACTCAAATTTCATTACAGAAATTTCTTTATCCAGAGGGCATGTGTTAATGTAGAAAATGACAATTGGTTGAAGTACAGAGAGTAAGTGACTGTGGAGTGTTCAACCACAGTTGCCACATCTAAAACACACACACACACACACACACACACACACACACACACACACACACACACACACAAGGTTGAGGGAACACAAGGGAAGAGAAGATGAGAAACTGTAAGAGCCAGAATTCTATGAGGACCAGAGTTAAACATTGTCTTCAGAACCTTATAAGACTGGTGCATTCATGAACTAAGAACAGCTCTGATTACCTACAGAATATCTGCAATATTATATCTACCAAATAAGACCAAGTCAGTCAACATTCCAACTTGAAAATGGGGGTAAGAGCCCCCACCTGAGAGGGCCTTGGTCCTGTCTCAGGTGACTTGACAGACTTTGCGGACTCTCCATGGGAGACCTCACCCTCTCTAGGGAGTGGGTGTGGGGTATGGTGGGGGAAAGACAGGAGAAGTGAGAAGACGATAGGGAGAGGACACTGGGATTGGTAATTAAAATTAAAAGGATTGTTTTTAAAAAATAAAATAAAAAGAGCCTTCACTTTTAGCTGAGGGGCTATTAAAGGGTGATGGTTTCTAAAGGAGAGATAATCAATTTTCTTTAAAGACGTAGCCCCTGGCAGGTTGATCATGTTCTTGTGAATGGTCCTATACACATTAAGTTTATGATTATCATGAATTGAACTTAATGGGTTATTAAAAATTAAAAGACACAAAGTCATGGGTAGGTACTTACTTGGGGGAGGGTCTAGAAAAAATGAGAAGTGGGATGCTTATAATCAAAATACATTGCATACACACATGAAATTCTCACATAATTAATGAAATATTATTTTTATTTAATGTGTATGAGTGGTTTGCTGGCATGGATTTGTACATGCAGTGCCCATGAAAGTCAGGATGGGGCATGAGAACCCCTGGAACTAGAGTTACATCTAATTTTGAGTGGTCATATGGAACTGGGAACCAAACCAAGTCTTCTGTAAGAGCAATCTTAAATAATCACTGAGCCAGCTCTCCAGCCACAAAATATTAAATTGAGGAGAAAGCACTTTTCCATCTATTGCAAAGAAGCAGTGAGTATTCCTAAATATCAAGAAAGCACTCCTTTCCAGAAACATACTAAGAGAGACAGGCAGAAAGGCAGCTGTAGTTAGGAGCAATAAAAAGGAAAAGTCATTTGAGGAGTTAACAAGAAAAATATGCAGGAAAGCGATTTGCAGAGCAGATGATAAGGGGAGGGAGGAAAGGGGCAACATCTTTGCAGAAATCATTTGTCTAATGTTTAGCACTTTGGAAAATAGAATGCTTTTGGGTACTCATAAAATAATTTTCCAGGCATGATACAGTGACACTGGGTCATAAACAACTCATCTCTGTGTAGCACAATTACTAATTGGTCTTAATAATAAAATCCTGGAGTCAGATATCTGGGTAAAAGCTAAAAGATCAGAGAATTAAAGGAGTCAGCCACTAGAGGGAGAAACATTTTAACTCTACTCAGACCAAAGTGGGCAAGATCCTCTCTCTGCAAATCCTCAGACTGAATGCCTTCTCTACAAAATGTCAGACAGAATCCTGAGCTCATGTCTCCTCCTGTTTTATATTCCTCTCTCTATCCATCCATATCACTTCCTGTCTCTAACTCCCTAGTGGTGGAATTAAAGGTGTGAGCCACTACCACTTGGATCTGTTTCTTTCTTAGACTGAGTCAATCTTATGTAGCCTAGGGTGGTCTTGAATTCATAGAGATCCATCTGCCTGTGTCTCCTCAGTGCTGGATTAAAGGTGTGTGCTAACCCTACCCAATCTCTATGGCAAGCTAGTGTGACTAGCTCTGCACTCTGCTCTTCATGAAAGCTTTACATGTTGAATCACACACACACACACACACACACACACACACACACACACACACACACACACACACACACACACATATATATATCCACAACTCTGGTTGTCTAAATTGAACCCTCGGGAAAGGATTCTTACAACTTCTTGAAAACAGGTCAATGTTCATATTGTTTCAGACTCTTTGCTGTGTTCACACAATCCTTGCTGATACTTCGAGCTTACAGAGGTAACTTATGCCTACTGATCTTATTAATGCCGCAAATTAACAAAACAAAGCAACCAGGACAGTGGTACAGTTTCTTGCAGAGGGGAAAAGAAAGAAAGAAAGGTATGCCTAAATAAAGTTCACGTGGGCAATGTGTAGTAAAGGAAATATCTAAATTCTATTAGCAAAGGCCATGAGGCATGAAATCCTCTGGGTTACTATCACTGTATGATGTAAATGAGAACCTAGACGGGTTTTCATACCAGATTCTTAAACCTAAAACTCAATAAAAGTGACAGAAGCATCTTTTATTTTTTTCATGAGCCCCTTCCCACTATACATAATTTGAGGCTACTAAGAACTTTGAAGAGTCCAGTAGCTAGAACACGTAGGTAGAAGGCTAGAGCTCTGAGCTATACCTTGGGCCTCCAAGGAGGAGAAGGGCTGAAGATGGAATCGATTACCTATAAGCAATAATTTAAACAATCCTGCCTATGTAATGAAGCCTTCATAAACTCCAAAACAGTGGTTTGGAAAACCTCCTAGTCAATGTCCAAGGATTCATCTGTCAGCATACCTGACCTCCCTATTCACTATTGACCCTGTGGACAGTTCTATTATCTATTGTCTCCTCAACGAGATTGATTTGTGTCTTTTAAAATAAACTAGTAATACACTCAGTGGATTATTTTCCTGGGTTTTGTGTGGTTATAGCAAATAAGGGATTTAAGTCAAAATTTAGAATCAAATCATAAGTATGTAACCCTTAACCCATTGGGTCTGTACTGACTACAGGTAATCAGAGTAAGAATACTTGGAATAGAAGACATAGACAGCCAGTGTCTGAAATGTTCTATACCCTGTGCCTTTTCTAATGAAAGAAGTTTGGTTTTATTCAAAATAACAAATCATAAGAGGATGTGATTAATCTTCCCATATAAAAGGACCATGTACCCATTGGTAGAGGGATGCAGCTGTTCCTGAATAACCTTTTGAGAAATAAACCATGAAATAAATGCGCTGCCTTTTTCTTCCTACACTTTGGTGCAGCGCTGTTATTTCCCATTAACTGAGCCAAATCAGAAGGCAGCAGCAGAGCCAGCTGCTGATGCAGCTCAACATGATCATACTTGGGTCCAGTGTGAGACCAAAATGTGGGGAGGTCCCACAAACTGTGACTTAGTTACCTGCGTATTGCTGTGACCAAACACCATGGCAACTTATAAAAAGAAGGATGTATTTAGGGTTTACATTTCTGGGAGGATTGGAGTCCTTCACCATCTTGGTGGGGAGCAAGACAGCAAGCAGGCAAGCGTGACACCGAAGCAGCAGCTGAGAACTCACATCTCAATCCACAAATAGGAACCTGAACATCGCTAGGGATGGGAGGAGGCATTTGAAACCTTGAAGTATTACCCTC
This sequence comes from Ondatra zibethicus, assembly GCA_004026605.1. Taxonomy (NCBI): domain Eukaryota; kingdom Metazoa; phylum Chordata; class Mammalia; order Rodentia; family Cricetidae; genus Ondatra; species Ondatra zibethicus. The sequence goes on from PVIU01018401.1 coordinate 29,768, forward strand.
CTCCAACAAGGCCACAACTTCTACTCATTCACACAGAGTTCCATCAGCTGGGGCCCAAGCATTCAAACATGAGTCTATGTGGGCCATCCTCATTCAGACCACCACAAGCTGTTTTACAGTGGATCCTTTATAAACCTCATAAGCCTTAGGAACTTCCTTCTGAGTGTGCTTGCTTATTTGACCATTTTTTTTTAGATCTCCAAAATTTTTCTTATTTTCTTGAGCTCAATCTGCCTAAAGGATAGTTGTAGGCGCTAATAGAATGTGGCACCTCCAGGAAGCCTATGCTGTGTCTCTTCCTCACATCTAGAAGAGTTGATGGAATTAAGATCTTTTGCATAAAGTAGACTACCCAGTAAAGAGGGCTCAAGTCTGATAGAAGTTTGCTCTTTAGTTATATAAACTAGAAATAATTGGGAGTAGGCATAAGCCTCAGAGAACTGTTATGTAGAAAATAAAATGATCCACTACATGTTAGTGTCTGGAGTCAAGCAGAGATCTCCAAGGCTTTTGATGACCAGATTGTTCCTATAGGATGAGAAGACAGTCATTTCTATAACACTCAGCAATATCAAGAGAAAAGCCACTAGATAACATTCTGTTTTACCATGGTCACTAATTTATGTTTTAAAAAGAAAGAGTGAAATAGCAAAGGACGGAAAGGACTGAGACACACTGTACATACATTTCTTTCAATATAATACAAGAGAGGGGAAGAGGGACTTGGTCATGCCAACTCTTTGAAAGTACCTTTCCAAACAATATCTCACCCTGTTAAGGACAACATTACCTAATTGCTTGGGTCCTGTGTAAGAACCCAGAGGTTTCCACAGAGGGGTAAGAAGAATTCTGCTAATATTGGTCAAGCGTTTTAGATTTCTTGAAACTTGATGTAATAGGTCAATGGAGCTTGTCTGACTTTATTTTCCTGGGTGAAGTAAATGGGAAAGATTTATCCCGCTGTAACCAAGCATCACAAGAAAATCATCTCCTGCCCTTTGGTTTAGTTTCTCAGGTCTCATTTGAGAAGAGATGACACAGAGAGGGAACACTTCTGTCTTGAGTGTGTCAGTTGGGCTGGTTACTCAGGTTTAGCACTAACTTTAAGAAAAGTCTGTTCAAAGGAGGGAGACAGACAAGAGCACTGTGGGCCATACTTCTTGAGGCTTTAACAAAGTGGTTCTCAATCTGTAGATTACAACCCATTGGGGTTGAATGACCCTTTCAGAGGGGTCACCTAGAACCATCAGAAAATACAGATATTTACATTATGATTTCCAACAGTAGCAAAATTACAGTTATGAAGTAGTAATGAAAATAATTTCATGGTTGGGGCTTCATCAGAACATGAGGAATTATAGTAAAGGGTCACAGTTTTAGGAAGCCTGAGAACCATTGCTATAGAGAATTCCAGAGCTGGTCAAAAGTTTCCAAAACTTAGCTAATAAAAGAACTTGTAAAGAATCTGGCTTTACTCTTTGTATTTTCACTGTGACTATCATGAGGGTAGCAAAGAACTCAGTTTGAATGTCATGACCTTGCATGCTATGAATTTGTCACTGACCTACCTGTGTCCTTTTTAACACTCTGCTGTAAATGCCCTTATATCGACTATGGCTCTTTCTTCTCCTCGCTGAGTCCCATAAAATGTCTCCTCTACCTAATATTAGGTAATATACAGAGAGTTTAATTAGATTTTATGGAAAACTAAACCTTCCAGAATGAAACAATTTGAAGTACCAAAACAAGGAAAGAGGGCTGAACACTTAACTATTCCAAATTTCTTCATTTGTGCCAGAAGACAAGAGGAAAAGAAGAGAGATAGGAAGGTAAGGAGGCAGAGCAGGAGGGAGACAAGGCAGGAAGGAAGACAGGAAGGAAAATTTGAAAGAGAGGAAGATTATCTTTTCAAATCATAAAGGTTTGTTGCAGAGACTGAAGACTAATTGTGACTGGCATCTAAAGTAGTACAGCACAAATTTAACATTTTAAGACTTTCTCTCACAAACTGATGAAACAATATCCTTTGATGGCTTAAATAGCACACACACACACACACACACACACACACACACACACACACACACACACACACACACACCATCATCACATCTTTGGTAAAACAGCCATTGTAAAGACAAATGTAATTTTGTCATTCCATTTGGTAGAATTCTGAGGAATTTTACTCAAATGACAGAGATTTGTTGCACTATACCTATCCACTAATCCTGAAAAGAAGAGATTGAAGTGACATTCTAACTACATTTTCTGACTGCTTTTGCTGCCATAAAAGGCATCATATCTCCCGTCTATGATTCATATTCTGTTTTCAGGCTGGTTTACAGCACTAAATGTCAGTCATCCATGACTGTGCAGGTGTCTCCTTCTGGTGGTCTCGAAAAGAAGCACTGATTCTGGGTTAAATGCAAACTCTCAAAGGCAAAACCCCAGGTTCACTTCAGTATGTCATGGTGAAATGCAACTAGTTTTAACTATTCTTGAAGGAAATGTTTGAAAATTAGCTCTAAAGTTTCATCTGCCAGATGGGCTGTCTTAAGCAGTCCTGCTGAGAAAGCCTATTAGAATCCTAAATATGCCTGCAGTCTGCACATGAATTCCCCAGGTTGACAATAAATATTTAAAGAATTGCTGGTGTGTCAGAAAAACAAAACTGCACTCTGTGTCCATGCAAGGTTGCTTATGAATACATCTCTTCCTACTTCTTGTGGTTTATGAATACATCTCTTCTTATTTCTCATATAGTTATTTTTATGCAACAGAGGTAAAACAATTGTGTGGACAGGGCTCACAGGACTTTGAACCATCTATGTCAGTCATATAGTCATAGGAAGCCACAAAGTGGTCCCAGTCAGAAAGAAGGATGGAGGGAGGTGGGAGGGAGGGAAGAGAGAGGAAAGAGGTCAGGGAAGAAGGGAGGGAAGACATTTGTGTTTCTGGTACAAGGACCACAAGCCCCTCATAGGTGAGATACAACACAACGTGTAGCAGTTTGATTGTGACTGCAGCCACTCATCGATGCAATTATTGTTCTAATCTATCCCAAGTACTGAGACTGTAAAAAATCATAATACTGAACATGATCATAATAATGTTTGTATCAAGAAGTAAGCAAATTCTGCCATTTTCCCTGGTATTTTACCTTATCACACTTCAAATTTTTTAAGCAGGATCAATCCTCACTTTATAGATATAAGGTCTTATTCTCAAAGGCCGTAACATTTTTGCTGCCCTGCTTTATAAAACATAAAGTTAGATTATGGACTCCCACCTTGACATGATGGCACAAGCCTGCAATCCCAGAACTTGAGAGGCGGAGGTATGTGGTTCACAAGTTCAAGGTTGACCTCTGCTACATATCCAGTTTAAGGACAGTCAAGGTAACTTAAGAATCTGTCTCCAAAACTAATAAACATGAAAAGGTAACAAAAAAGATATACTCCCTAAACTTGAACATTTAGACTTTCCGCATTTTTCAATTCACTAAAAAGAATCTAAGTATGTTTATATAAAGAAAGATGCCTGCATTTTAGATGGATTGACACTGTGGTGAAACATGACAGACTGATTCAAGCAGGTCCTACTTATAAATGAATATGGAAGAACAATTAATAGGAATAAATGTAGAAGCAAGGGGCAAGGGATGAAGAGAAATGGGGAAGTAGGATGGAAAAACTGGGCTGCTGGTTCCTAACATATGAATAGTTCAAGGTAACTTTATGATCCTTAATCAGATTTTCCTGGAACCATTAGTTGTCAGTACTGAGGTCTTCCCTTGTCAAGCTCATTCAGGACAAGAGGGAGTTTGTTGTTTATTGAGTTCTAAATCCAAAGTTTGAATTGGACCAAGCATGACACTCTATTTACTTCAGTACTCCCCCCAAACAAATAAGACCTAAGAACAACTGTGCATTTTGATGCTGTAGGAAATCTTACAGCTTGTGGTTACCCTCCTACTGAGGAATGGTGTCTTAGACCATATATGCTGACACAGAGCCGGCATATGCCCTTTTTCCTCCCAGCATTCAATTCTGTTTTCTTTGCCTACCTAAGTTCTGCCCTATCAGGGGCCCAAAGCAGTTTCTTTATTAACCAATGAAAGCAACACAAAGACAGAAGGATCTCCTACACCATTTCCCCTTTTCTGTTTAAACAAAAAGGAAAGCTTTAACTTTAACATAGTAAAATTACATATAACAAAAGAGTTATCAAGCAAGAATTACAGTTACAATATTTATATCTACTTTATCTTTTATCATAACTAAGGAAAACTATAACTATAACTATAAATTCTTCAACTCCATCAAAGACTCCAGAAGGATATATTACCTAAGTAAACAGGAAGTACATTGCAAGCAACTTCCAAAATTCTAGAATTGACAGAGACATCATGCTGCCTGGACAGTCACCCAAAGTTCTTCTGTACCATTGGGGCACCCATCTTCAGCCCATAGGCCCATAGTATCCAGCAGATTTTTCCATGAAGCAGGAAATTTCAAAGACAGTTCTGCCTATATTGGCAGTTTGCCAGTCACTTTCTTCTGTATCCTGTAGAATGTCTTGCAGACTCTTTCATGAAGCAGGAACCCCAAAGGATCATGCCACCTTTAGGCAAGATCAGCAGTCATTTCTTTGTGGGTCTGCATGTCCAGTTTTTACAGCATACCATGAAGCAGTCCAGGCAAGAGCAGTTTCTTGCCCAAATGGCTAAGCAATGCCATAAGGAGCCTCTTCGATGCCCATCTTCCTCTTGAAGTAGCTTGGTGCTGCCAGGAGCCAATGTGTCTCATTGTCATGAAAAGTCCTAAATTTTTAAAACATTTTAAATTTTATATTGAAGGTCTCTGAAAGATTTGAAGAATACCTAACTAACTGAAATATATCTCTATACTTTAGAAAATCTAACAAGTTTGACTATTTTAGATGACTATCTATTAAGCTATATTTCTTAATTATACATTACATTTTCAAATGAGCTATATAATCACAGTCCCTTAATCAGATTAAGAGCAGAAATATACATATAACTAAATTGACCTTAAATTTTTATCAACAAACCAAGATCTATACTAATGCTAATCTCTATAGCATATCTATATCATATCCCCCTTTAAACGTAAAAGAACATTTATAAACAATATTTGGGAATATGGGAATAGAGTCATCCATACTGCTTCCTACTGATTGGGGGCACTGTGCTAGGTTCATCTCAGTCAGCAGTTGGGTGAAGTAAATTTTTGAGGGTGTTCATGGTGACCTTTCAGGAGGGTGTGGTCTATCTAACCATATTTGTCTAGAAGTATTCCACAGATTCTCATCTTCTATGGAAACAAAAGAAAAACCCCTTTTCCAAATCAACATATCCTTGGACTCAAATTTTGGAATCAAGTTGCCTTTGTAATATAGATGCTGGATTAGTTTAGCAACCCATACAACGAATGGTCTCTCTGTACTTAGCTTTTTCACAGTCAAAATATTCAAAGGAAACACAATATACATAATCCAGACTCTCTGTGAATTTTCCATTTTTATGTGGCTTATTTTTTCTACTCCTTTTAATCTATGACTGTCTGTACTCTGTCTCTTTAAAGACTTTTCCCTTTTTTTAAAAAGCATTAACTTTATTTTATGACTCTCTATACTCTTTTTCTTCTCTCTTCCATGCCTACATACATTTATACAACATTGTGACCCATTTTTAGGTTAAAAGAGTCAAAGATTGTCAAAGATTGTGCTGGTGGCCCAGCCCAGAAAGCCGACATTTCAAAACCACCACTTTTTTTTCTGCTGCAGCTGAGTCAGGAAAATCTTTCTTAAATAAACTGCGGCAAGCAGCCAGCAAACAGCAAAAAGCTATGTTAAACTCTCTCTATCAAGCCCTTTCAGGTTTTATGTGGAGTTAGTTGATCATGTTGGAGCCAATTGTCCCCCTCCTTGCAACATTTTGACTTTAGTTTTATGAGATGAAGCTTTTATGTATGTATTGTGTAATATTAGTTGAAGATGTATTATATTTGGCTATATTGTGGAATATTTGTTTCACGATGTAAAAATTTACTGCATTCTTTTATGAAGGATTTGTTTAACTCTGAGAAGCTGTAGTTCTTTGCCTATCTAAAACATCTGATAGGTCTAATAAAGAGATGAACAGGAAGGTAGGAGAAAGGATAGGCAGGGCTGGAAGGCAGAGGAAATAAATAGGAGGAGAAATTTGGGATGAAAAGATCAAGGAGCAAGAAGAGAAGGAAAGGAGGACATTAGGAGTAAGCTGCCCAGCTACATAGCCAGTCACAGAGTAAGAATTAAAGAAAGTAATATAGAATAGAGAAAGACAAAAGCCCAGAGGCAAAATATAGTAGTAATAATTTAAGAAAAGATGGCAAGAAACAAGCCAAGTTAATGCCAAAAACTCATAAGAAAGAATAAGTCTCCATGTCTGATTATTTGGGAGCTGTATGGTAGGCCTCCTAAAAAGTCAAAAGAGAGAAAAAAATCAAGCTACATGCATATTCATGTAGTTAATAAGTGCAGAACTGTGCTGTGAGTCCATGAAACTCTGTCCCAAAAATTATGTTTTGTCTTGATTTAAATAAGGATGGAGGACACAGCTGTACTTAGGGTCTATTATGGTGCATCTTGAGTCATATTACCATTTTGCATGGAGATAGCACATTGTACTTTCACATTAAACAGGAGCAATCTTCAGTGACCATTAAAGAGAAACCTGAGTGTTCAAAGACTGTGTTCTGTCCATGGAACTAGCTACATTAAAACTTACATTTACTGAACACCTGTTGTGACCTAGACATTTGACTGTTCTACTACTTCTGATGAAACAGAAATCATGAAGAGTTATTTTCACCTTTGTTTCCAATAAAACATCTTTGACTACCTACTAAGTTCTTATAAAAACATTCTCAGTTGTTGAGGACAGGCTTCGACAAAAATACTTCTTACCAGAGTAGGGGGATGGGAAGAAATAAAAGTAAGGAATGTGAAGACACATAAAAATAATAAGACAGTATGTGGAGGGTATTTCAGGAATTACTCAGTCCCTGAAATCACCTGCATTTGTTTTCCCACAGCTTTTACACCCAATGTAAACTGGGAGAGAAGGTAACAAAAGACTTTACTAACATGATACAAAAGATTAACACAGTCAAATTCTGAGAAATCCAATCATTAGCATTCTGCTGTCTAGGTAGCTAGGTGCCCCAAGTCACATACTCTGGGTCATGTATACTGAAGACCACTCTTCCCTAGGTGACCTCATAGTTACAAAAGAAAAGAGCAGAAGCACATCTGCATATCCTGATCACCCACTGTTAGGATGACACTGAGCTATCTTAACTTCAAAATGGCTAGTCAACCACCTCCTGAGTTAGAAGGTACAATTAAGTCTGTTTGTCCCCAAAACTTTCTGACCATCAGACAAGTTGAAAATGGACCTCTATTTTTTGGCCTCCACAATTCTTCCCTTCTAATTAATTTTAATAAATCCTGTGCTTCAGCAACAGGACAGATGATCTACTCTGCCTTGGGTGAACACTTCCCCATTTCCTAGACTTACTCATCTTTGAAACATGCATTGTATTTATGCAAGTCCATGTGTTAGGCGCCTGGGGGGATCAAACCCATCACTGACTGCTGGTCTCTGTAAACAAAGGAGATTAAGGGAGAAAAATACTTTCTTGTTCTGCATCTCAGAACCAACCTCAACCAACTCAAGAGAGTTCATCTGCAATTGGATAATGTTTTGTGAATAATCAAGCCGCTAATGGCTACAGTCTCCTAATTAAAGGAGAGAGGATCACCATGGTTGGGATTGCCCTCTTTAGTTGGTGTAGAGCACTTCTTAACAAGTTTTTACTATATCAAGATCTAAATTTTGTATCGAATATGTTAAATCCAAGTACTCGTAGGAAATGTCAAACTTTTCTTAACATCTTATAGTAAAGTACAGCAGTTACAATCATTTCCAGGTCAATCCCATAATTCTAGAATGGAAGTTAACAATAAACTCACAATTTGTCATAACACATTCTCTTAAATCCATTCTATTCAAAAGACAAGAAAGGTTTTTCTGATGGTGAGAGTCCAACGGCATTGCTGCTTTTAAATAGTTGTCCTAGTCTATGAGATGCTGTATATACAGCCATCTCATCTAGCTTCATATCTTTCCTGTGAAAAAAGCTCAAACATATCCTTGGCCCAAAATTAATACAGTGTTGGGTCTTTTCCATAATCCAGTGTAAGGCTTTTTTCACTTTGCCTTAGCAAAGGTCACCTTGGTGCCATATTACCAAAATCTGTCCACAGATTTGAGCAGCAGCAGAACCCCTCATATTTGAAGAGGAGCTATCAGTCACTCCTTATAACGAGTCCTTTTTTCCCAGAAGGGAAATTAATTCTGAGTCCCAAAGAGCAAAACAATCCAATGTTCAGTTTGTGTTTCTAGTCTGGCTCCAAGGTAAACAGACTCACTATGTCTGGAAGTCTGCATAGCAAGTCCATCAAGAGGCTGGAAATTACCAGTCTTCTCCACGATCTCCTTTCTCTTGTCAGACTGCAGCAAGTTGTTTTCAGTCAGGAACATTGGTTCAGGTTCCCATTTCCTAGACTTGCAGCATGGTGGTATGAGAAGCCAGAGTCATGGGTTTAGGAACCTCTTTCTGCTTCTCCTATGGAGACATCAGTGGCTGCAAAGTCATCAGGGCTTGTACTCCTATATGGGGTGCTAGCAGCTATGATGTCATCAGGGCTGGTACTCCTTTGCTGTATATACAGCCATCTCATCCAGCTTCATATCTTTCCTGTGAAAAAAGCTCAAACATATCCTTGGCCCAAAATTAATACAGTGTTGGGTCTTTTCCATAATCCAGTGCAAGGCTTTTTTCACTTTGCCTTAGCAAAGGTCACCTTGGTGCCATATTACCAAAATCTGTCCACAGCAGATTGTTCATGAGCATTTGTGAAAAATGCATGACTTAAGGCATTATTTGGTGATTCTTAATTTTCCTGTTTTTATCCTTTTAAGTTGTTTTCAAGGAGCCATGGAAATGCTCCACAATTCCTTTTCAGCATTAACAATAATATGCGCTTCTCTTCCATTGAAGAACCAATCTGTAAAATTTAGCATAACATCATTTAAAGGATTTTTTGCTACAACTTTAGAAAAAATAAAGAAATACAGTTTGTGAATTGCAGGAACGATCAGCTGGGAGAAGTTTATTAATCTGGTCTTGAAATTGAGCCAATGCAGTTGTCTCAGAATCCCTATTTTAAAAAAAGAATCAATTTTTGCTTGCTTAGCAAAAATATCTGCTAGATTCCATTTTGCTTTTCTGTGCTAAGCAAGCTACTGCTTCAAATAAGGGTTTCATACCTTAA
>PVIU01018402.1:0-39167 GCA_004026605.1 Ondatra zibethicus
GGGTGTTTTCATGAGCGTGTGTCCCCATGTGCTGAGTGTGCTTGTGGCCTTCCCAATCTCACTTTGACCAAAAGCAACTTGAGGGAGGAAAGGGTTTACTCACAGGTTACAGTGTGTCATTGAGGGAAGCCAGGGAAGGAGCCCAAGGCAGAAAACTGCAGACCGAAATGGGAACAGAGACCACAGACGGACGGACATCGCTTACTGGCTTGCTTCCTTTAAAATGCTCAGCTGCCTTTCTTATATAGCTCAGGCCCACCTGCCCCCGGGGATGGGATCACCCAGAGTGGGTGGGTCCCTCCACATCAAGCAGTCAAGAAAATACCCCCACAGCCATGCTGCAGGCCAATCTGAAGGAGGCAGTTTCTCAAGTGAGATTCCCTCTTCCCAGACGTGTCTAGGACAAAAAAAACCCAAACCAAACCAAACCAAACCAAAACAAAAAAACAAAAAAACCAAGCACAGTGAGTTTCCTTGTACTGGGTAAGTCTGCCCTCTGTATTGACTGTATATTGGATGTCTACATGTATCCTTTTGTGCTGGGATTCTGTGTGTTCACAGGTATGCCTAGGCATGTCTGTGTCCCCTAGATCTGAGTGACTTCCTTTCTTGCCCCACTACAGTGTCCTGCTGGCTATTCTGGTGACAACTGTGAGGACGATGTGGATGAGTGTGCTTCCCAGCCCTGCCAGCACGGAGGCTCCTGTATTGATCTCGTGGCCCGCTATCTCTGTTCCTGTCCCCCTGGCACACTTGGTATGTCAAGGCCAGGGTTGGGGACAGGCTAAGAGGCTGCCTCTACACTCCACTGACTGCTCTCCCATCCCCTAGGAGTACTCTGTGAGATCAATGAAGATGACTGTGGCCCAGGCCCATCCTTGGATTCAGGCCTCCGGTGCCTACACAACGGTACCTGTGTGGACCTGGTGGGTGGCTTCCGCTGTAACTGTCCCCCAGGATACACGGGTTTGCACTGTGAGGCAGACATCAATGAGTGTCGCCCAGGTGCCTGCTATGCAGCACACACCCGGGACTGTCTACAAGATCCAGGTGGGCACTTCCGCTGCCTCTGCCATCCTGGCTTCACAGGTAAGTATGACAGGTAGACTGACCAGGAGCCTGATTGTAGTTCTGCCATGGTAGTTGATCCTTTTACATCTGATGGTCTAGGGCCTCGCTGTCAGACTGCCCTGTCCCCTTGTGAGTCCCAACCGTGTCAGCATGGAGGCCAGTGCCATCCCAGCTCAGGCCCTGGAGGTGGGCTGACCTTCATCTGTCACTGTGTCCAGGTAGGTGTGAGTGGCCGGGGTGGAGGCTCTTGGGGAAGGAGAAAGGAGCTTGGCCCCAGAGAAGGGTGTGGTCTATAAGAGAAAAGTGGAAGGCAAAGGGATTCTGAGAGATGCTGAATTATGGTTTGGAGAGTAACTTAGTGAAGTTGTGGCTTCCTGGGGGAAGGCATAGCTTATCTTCAAAATGAGGTCCTTAGAGAAAAGGGGAGGTCGCTGAACTTGGAGAGGTTGGGAGAGGGAGGGAGGGTTATCGTTTCTCAAGTTTTGACCTTCACTCTTTTCTCTTTCCTGCCCTCCTGTTCTTTTCTTCTCATTATCAATTTTTCTCTTTTGGTCCCCTCATCCCATCAATAGCCGTTCTGGGGTCTGCGTTGCGAGAGGATGGCACGCTCCTGCCGAGAGCTGCAGTGCCCGATGGGTATCCCATGCCAGCAGACCGCCCGTGGGCCACGCTGTGCTTGTCCTCCTGGCCTGTCCGGTCCCTTCTGCCGGGTCTCTAGAGCATCACCCTCAGGCGCTACTAACGCCAGCTGCACAGCTTCCACTTGTCTGCATGGGGGTTCATGCCTGCCTGTGCAGATCGTCCCTTTCTTCCGCTGTGTATGTGCTCCGGGCTGGACTGGCCCGCGTTGCGAGACCCCTTCTACAGCCCCTGAAATCCCCGAGGAGCCACGGTGCCCGAGAGCCGCCTGCCAGGCCAAGAGAGGGGACCAGAATTGCGATCGTGAGTGCAACACCCCCGGCTGCGGCTGGGACGGCGGCGACTGCTCGCTGAACGTGGACGACCCCTGGCGGCAGTGCGAGGCACTGCAGTGCTGGCGTCTCTTCAACAACAGCCGGTGTGACCCAGCCTGCAGCTCCCCAGCCTGCCTCTATGACAACTTTGACTGCTACGCTGGTGGCCGCGAACGCACCTGCAAGTGAGCTCACGACTCTGTCCCTCTGCCCATCTGAATTGCTGCACTGCCTGTCAGTGAGTCACATCTGACCCTGAAAGTCCATTTTTGGACTGTCTGATGGAGCTGATTCTTCGTTTTTCACAGCTGCCACCATCTGTGGTTCCATTCACCTGCGTGCCTCATCTTTGGCCATTTGTATTTCCATCTACATATCTCACCCGTTTGTTTCTGTCTGCCTGAAGTTACACGTTCCATCTGTCTATACTTACAACTTTTCATCTGTCTTTCTTAAAATTTTAAATTAAGCTGGGTATAGTGGCTCACACCTTTAATCCCAGGACCTGCGAAGCAGAGGCAGGCAGGTCTCTATATAAATTCGAGGCCAGGTTGGTCTGTGTAGTGAGTTTCAGGCCAACCAGGGCTACATGGTGAGAGCTTGCCCAAACCAAAATGTTACATTTACTTATTTAGCGTGTGTGCATGTGGCTGTCAGAGAACCAACTCACAGGGATCTGCCCTCTCCTTCCACCCTGTGTGTGGGTCCTGAGGCTGTCTGTATGCCTAGCTATCTGTCCTTTGGCTTGTCCATCCATCTGTCTGTTTGCTGGTCTGTTCTGTGTGCCGTTTGCCTATCTTTGTGCCCCATTTGCTCATTCATATGCCTCTAATGGCCATCCTCCTGTCCCGTGGATCCTCCGTCTCCCTCCGTGTGCCTTCCATCTCTTTGTACCCCTGTCTGTCGCATCTCCTTGCTTATCCCTCTCCATCCCTTACGTTCTACATCTCTCCTGCCTTCGTCTCCTCATTATCTTCCATTCCAACCTTCCCAAGCCCTTCAGTCACCCCGACCGCCTCAGATGTCCCATGCCTGCTCTTCAGTGAGGACACTCTGCTTACTCCTACTGGCTGAATTGTTCTTCCCTGAAGCAGTTCCTCCCACCTCCTTCAAACCTTTGCTTAGATGATGTTATCTACATTGTGAACTACTCCTACCTCCAGCATGTCCCTTGCTTCCTAGTATTTAATTCCAAACACTGCCACATATTCATTTATATTAACCATTTATTGTCATCTAATTAGAATGTTGTATATTCTCCTCACCTGTCTCCTATGACATCTCTCTCCACCCACAGGGATGCCAGTTTTTCTGGGGCAAGGATTTGTGGGTGGGATCTTGGTATCTATGGCAGCATGTAGCAGGTGCTCAATTAATAGTTAATGCATTGATACTGGTTGAACATCTCTGATCCCAAACCCGGAACCCCGAACTGTGTGGAGTGATGCCACAGTGGAAAATTCCATCCTTTACCTCATTGATAAATTTCAGTCAAAATTCAGGTTGGGATGTAGTTCAGTGGCAGAGCACTGCCTAGGTGGCACGAGGCCCTTGGTTCCATCCCCAGGACATAAAACAACCCCCAAACTCAGGCACACTAGAAGTATATAGTTACTTTTGGGCTATGTGGGTTTTTTTGTGTTTAGGCTTGGACATTATTCCTGAGGTGCCTTACATAAATTATGTATAGGAGGCTGGGGGTGTAGCTCAGTTGGTGGGATGCTTGCCTAACATGCACAGAGTCCTGGGTTTTGTCTCAAGCACCAGCTAACCTGTGAGCGGTGGGTGATGCATGCTTGTAATCCTGGCACTCAGCTGTTGGAGGCAGGAGGACAGTTCATGATCACCCTCAGCTACATAGTTTTCTTTCTTTCTTTTTTTATTTTTTATTTAATAGGGTTAGGGTTTTACTATGTAGCCCTGCCTGGCCTGGAATTGGCTAAGTAGCCCAGGCTGGCCCTGAAACACCGCTGCCTCTGCCTGGAGTACCGGGATTAGAGGTGTGTGCCAGCATGCCTGGCTAATATAGGGAGTTTGAGGCCAGCCTGAGATACATGAGATCTTATCTTAAAACGATATGTATTGAAAGATAATTCATTGCATATATAATATTTAAGAAAATATGCAAATATTCTAAAACCCAAATTAATTTAAACTCTGAAATAGCTTTAGTCCCAAGTATTTCGAATTAGGAACACAGAACCTGTGGATTATGCAACCAGTAGCTGCATTTACAGAAAGTCTGACATATGGAAGGTCATTCGAGCCTTCTGTGCAAGCACTGTGCAGTACTGCTCTTTGCTATGTGTGCATTTAGGTGTCTGAGGGAATCTCTGATGGTGTGTTCTCTGCCTCCAGCCCGGTTTATGAGAAGTACTGCGCCGACCACTTTGCAGATGGCCGCTGTGACCAGGGCTGCAATACTGAGGAGTGTGGCTGGGATGGACTGGACTGTGCCAGCGAGGTCCCGGCCCTTCTGGCCCGAGGGGTTCTGGTCCTCACCGTTCTTCTGCCCCCTGAAGAGTTGTTGCGTTCCAGTGCTGATTTCCTGCAGCGACTCAGCGCTATTTTGCGCACCTCGCTGCGCTTCCGCCTGGATGCTCGTGGCCAGGCCATGGTCTTCCCCTACCACCGGCCAAGCTCTGGCTCCGAGTCCCGTGTCCGGCGCGAACTGGGTCCTGAGGTGATTGGGTGAGTGACTGTAGCCCAAGGCTGGGTACAGTGGGCAGGGCACCGATGATCCAGACCTTGCGTTTCACCCTTCTTAACTGAGAGCGCTCCTTGGCAATGCATCTTCTACAGGTTTTTCTTTTCTTTACTTTTAAAGATTTATTTATCTATTATGTATATAGTATTCTACCTCCATGTATGCCTGCACACCAGAAGAGGGTACTAGATCTCATATATGGTTATGAGTCCTCATGTGGTTGCTGGGAATTGAACTCAGGATCTCTGGAAGAGCAGCCCCTGCTCTTAACTTCTGAGCCATCTCTCTAGCCCTTGCACGGGTTTTTAAGTGTCTGTGAGGTTTTTTTTTTTTTTTTTTTTTTTTTTTTTGTGGGTAATGTTTATCCTGTGTACACTACAGGGAACCTAGCTGCAGTGCTAGGGTTTTACCCTTCAAATGCAGGTGACAACACCTCCTAGTGGTGACAATGAGAAATGCCTTCAGATGTGAGTGTGTCTTGGGGGGCATAGGGAGGCTACCTGGTGGGGTTGTGGGGGTGGCGGTTCAGAATGGCACTGCGGATCTGGTGCTACTGCCTCCAGGAGAGGCAGGTTGTTTCTAGAGCAGTTAAAGGCATGTGTGGACTTTTAAAAAAATAACTTCAATTAAAAAGTATTCATTATCATGTGTATGATGTGTGTGCGTTCCCAAGAGCCATGACACTCAAACCACTGCATGCATGTAGAGGTTGGAGGACCACTTTGTGGAGTCTGTTCTCTCTTTGCATCTTTATGTGAGTGCTTAGTGCTTCCAACCAGGTTGTCAGGCTTGCACGGTAAGCGCCTTGCCTGCTGAGCTGTTTTGCAGGCTTTTTTTCCCCCCTTATTTTTGTTTGCTTTGTTTTGTTTTGTGTTTTACAGGCTCTGGCCTGGAAACTTCCATGTAGGTTGGCTTTGAACTCATGGTCGGCCCATCTCAGCCCTCCAAAGTACTAGGATTATAGACATATACTATATCTCTGATATACATACTCTCTCTATGCCTTCTCCCCTCCTCCATGTCATGAAAGTTGCAGAACTAGCCCCTGGTGACCGGGCAGGGGGAATTGGAAGTGGGAGGGGCATTTGCTGAGGGTGGAACAGGGCCTGAGGTTTGGACTGACCCCGAAAGGAGGTCTGGATTTCAGAGATACAGCAGTTTGCATGTTCTGATTGGATGCAGCCAGAGTGGAGGAGATGGGTGATGTGGTGCATGTGCCCTTTCTTGGCTAAAGTGGCTTAGTGATGGGGACCCAGGGTGAAAAGCAGGGGCTGTGCTGGAGCTTGCTATTCTTAGGGGTCCGGAGGTGTGGGAGGAACCCTAGGAGATGAGTGAGGAGTGAAGAAGACATAAGACAGCTAGGTATGGAAGATCATTGGAGGGGAAGGAAGGAGACTCAGGGAAGCAGGGGACAAGGAATCAGGGTGCACTGAGACCTAAGGGTCGATGGGTATTAGAGCCGGTAGCTCAGTGGTGGAGTACCTGCCTTGCACATTCAAGGCTCTGAGTTCTTTTCCAGCACCGCAAGAAACAGAAGAGAAAAGCAAGCTTTTAGAGGAGCTGAGATATGGGTGCAACGTCCCAGCAAAGGGCTACATTTTAGTCTCCACTAGGGTGAATGAAGATCCTATTGGATTCACACTTTGGGACCCTGGTGGTCAACAAGACCTGTTGGGAGAGACAGTGGGGTTGGATACCAGCAGAGAGTTGGATGGGTGGTGTGGAGATGGAGGTGGCTTTCTGAGGTTTGGTGTCTAGGATGCTGTAGACAACTGCTGAGCCTTTGGGTACCGTTGCTCTGTTCCCACAGCTCTGTAGTGATGCTGGAGATTGACAATCGGCTCTGCCTGCAGTCACCCGAGAATGACCACTGCTTCCCTGATGCCCAGAGTGCTGCTGATTACCTGGGAGCTTTGTCAGCAGTAGAACGACTTGATTTTCCATACCCACTGAGGGACGTTCGAGGTGAGGGGGGAAGAAGCAAGGGACATCAGAGCATGTGACCCCAGGGAGTGGTACAATCCTAGAGTGTGACCGAAGCCCAACCTGATGACTAGAGCCTTGGCCCATAGCTAAGCCAGCCCCATGAGTAAGAGCCTCTCATGGTTGGACCCTCCCCTCTAGCTGCTCCATGGCTAAAGCCTCGCTTCATGTCTGTCACCCGTGATTGAAACCCCACCTGGTTGTTCCTGCTCTGCTATTTGACCGAGGGCTCATCCACTGCTTCCTTCTTACAGGAGAGCCACTGGAGCCTCCAGAGCAGAGTGTGCCATTGCTGCCACTGCTGGTGGCAGGTGCCATCTTTCTGCTGGTCATCTTCATCCTGGGTGTCATGGTGGCCAGGCGCAAGCGCGAGCACAGCACTCTCTGGTTCCCTGAGGGCTTTGCACTACACAAGGACATAGCAGCTGGCCACAAGGGCCGGAGGGAGCCTGTGGGACAAGATGCGTTGGGCATGAAGTGAGGACCTTGTCTGCTCTCTATCCCTAACTATGGGACCCTTGCAAGTTCTGGACCATCCCCACCTTGGTCATATTCCAACCTCTGACCCCCTCACCTGGTTTTAACTTCAGACTCCATCTGGGGCTTCAATGTTCATCCTCTTGACCAAAGACTCCATGATCCTTGGGGACTGACCTTTGACCTTATTTTCTATTTCTCTCCATTTCCTGACTCATATTCTCCCCTGGCCCCATCCTGAGTTGGCCTCCCAGACATCATTCTGATTCATTCCCGTGTGACTGCTGACCTCACCTTTGTTGTCATCTCTGCCTGTCCCTGACCAGGAGGACTGTCATCAGGATCATCATTCTTGATGATCCCTGCCTCACCTCTGGCTTGATCTTACCTCAGACCCTGTTTCCACCCGATCCTAATGTTCATTTCCCTGTGATCATCCTCAATTCCAAGCCTCCTACTTGACTTATCCCTCAGTACTTACAACCATTTTAACCTTCCCCTAGGATTCCATGACTCCTCGTCGTGACATTTTCAGTCTTGGCTGCCCATCCGCTTGTCATGAGAGAGCCTCCTCTTTGATGAGCTTGGATAGCGTCCTCTATATCGTGCAGTTTGCTCATCTCCGTTCTGTTGTGTGTGCCACTCCTGACACCTTAAGGTTCTGGCTACCTGGGGCTTGAGGGATGGCTCAGTACTGTAAGTGATTGCTGAGCAGCCGTGCCAACTGGAGTTTGGATCCTTAGAACCCATATAAATGTTATAAATTCCCTAAGTGCTTGGGGGCATGGCAGCGTAGCCATGACAAATCATGACACGGGACTTGTTATGAGTGCTCCGCCTTATCTTAGCTGTTCTTTTAATCTGTTTCTCGTCATCTACGTTTTGCCTCGGGGATTTTTACCTTTCTTTCATTTTGTATGTTCTACTTTCACTGCTTCCTCCGTGTCTGTCTGTCTGGCAGCTGCCTGGCTTCCGGTCCCCGGCATCTCCTTTTCTTTCTCCCTCATTTTCTCTTCTCTTCTCTTCTCCTCTTACTTATTCTCTCTGCACACGAGCCCTGCCTATCCCTTTGCTGCCCAGCTATTGGCTGTTCAGCTTTTTATAAAGCCAATCAGGTGCCTCAGGCAGTCAAGGTGAAACAGCAGCACATCTTTACACAGTTAAACAAATGCAGCAGAAACAAATGTAACTCACCCTTACATAGTTAAAGTAATATTCCACAACATGGCAGCCTGCCTTGGGAGATGAAGTCCTGATTCCTAGAGCAAGCTGACCAGTGAGAATTGTCATATCAGTGAGCTCATGGTTTGATTGAGAGACCCTGCTTCAATGACCAAGACCGAAGAGAGATTGAAGATGATTCCTGTTTATCAGCTTCATAACTGCACATCTACATGCACACCCGTTTGTCCAAAACACTCGTGTGTACACACACAGGCACACATAAATGAGAAAAAAAATTTTGATTGCAACTTGACATGTTTCTTGTAACTTCATCTCTGCCCTTCCATCCCTCATTGGAACCTGTGTCAACAACCCAAGACCCTTCCTCAATTCCTGACCCATGACCTCCTCTGTGACCTCTGCTTGAGTTGAACCCTAAATCCTCCTTCCGGGTCAGATGTCTTCAGTGCACTTTCTCATGTCTTTTTCATCCTGTTTTCCCCAAGGAACATGGCCAAAGGCGAGAGTCTGATGGGGGAGGTGGCCACAGACTGGATGGACTCAGAGTGCCCAGAGGCCAAGAGACTGAAGGTATTGCTTACTTCTCTTACTCTTTCCCCCTCAGGATCACAGGTCGGGATGCCCTGGTCAGCTGGAAGACCCAGGGTAGTCTCCATTGTCTCCATTGACACAGCGCCAGACAATTGCCACATCTGTGTGACCTCATTTTCTTCTTACTGTGGCTCTCTTGCCTTGTTAGGAGGGGAGGAGATTTGCTACAGGTGTGGATGGGAGTTCCCCTTCTCTGTCTGGTTCTTCCTCACGCAGGTTCCTGTTTCTAGGGTCACCCTATAACAGTGATTTTCAGCCTGTGGGTTGCGACCCCTTGTGGGGGTCAAACAACTCTTTCACAGAGGTCACATTTCATATATCCTGCATATTAGATATTTATATTACGATTCATAATATTAGCAAAATTACAGTTGTGAAGTAGCAATGAAATAGTTTTATGCTTGCAGCAGTGGGGGAGTGGGGAGGGGGGGTGGTCACCACATCGTGAGGAACCGTGTTAAAGGGTCGCAGCCTTAGGAAGGTTGAGAACCACTGCCTTAGAGGGACACCCTGGCTCACAGAGTGACTGCTTTTTCTGTTCTTTGGCCGGCATGTCCAGTCTGAAAGCGTTCCCAGGCTGGTCTTGGGTTCCATTCATCTCTAGGAACCATCCCCATTGGTGTGCTCTTTCCATTTCAGACAGTTCAGTCGATAAAGTGCTGAGGTCCTGAGCTTGTTTCCCAGAACCCACCTAGGAAACAAACAAACAAGCAAATAAACAAAACACCAACCAACAACCCAGGTGTCATGTAGAACACTTGTAATCCCAGTGCTAGCAAGGCAGAGACAGCAAACTCGTGGCTGGTTAGCTAGTCTGGCCTACTTAGCAAGATCATGGTCAGTGAGAACCTGTCTCATGAAAAAGGGTGGACAGTGCCTGAGCAATGACATCTGGGGTGGTTCTTTGGCTTCCATACTCATGGGTGGGCGCGCGCGCACACACACACACACACACACACACACACACACACACACACAGTACCTGAGGGCTGGATAATGTATAAAGAAAATCTTCCTGCCTCAGTGGCTGGGTTTACAGGCATGTGTCACCAGCATCTAGCCTACACATCTCTTTTTATGAGGGATCTGTAGTTCCCAGAGTATGAAAACTGCATTTAATTTTTTTAAATTCCAAATATTTATATTTATTTTTAAAAATTGGAGGGTGGAACATTAGGCCAACCTCAGGGAATCCTGAAGAAGAGGGGAGGAAGGATTGTAGAAGCCAGAAGGGTCAAGAACATCACAAGAAAACCCACAGAATCAACTAACCTGGGCTCATAGGAGCTCACAGAGACTGAACTGACAGTCAGGGAGGCTGGGATTGACCCAGGCCCTCTGCATATATGTTACAGTTGTGTAGCTTGGTCTTCTTGTGGGATTCCTAACAGTGGGAGTGGGGGTGTCTCTTATTCTTTTACCGGCTTTTGGGGCCCTTTTCCTCATACTGGGTTGCCTCGTCCATCCTTCAACTTGACATGCCATGTTTGGTTGGGAGGCTTGCCCTCCTCTGAATAGAAATGGAGGAGTGGATGTAGGGGTGGAGAGCTGGAAGGAGAGGAAGGAGGGAAAACAGTGGTTGTGTTGTAAAAATAGATAAATAAAAAAATATAAAACAAACAAAGTACTGGAGGCTGGAGAGATGGCTCAGCAATTAAGTGCTGGCTGTCCTTCCAGAGGACCTGTGTTTAGTTCCCACATAGTGGCTTACACATGTCTGTAACTCCAGTTCCAGAAGATGGGATCTGATGCCTTCTTCTGGATTCCATGGGCATCAAGCATGCGTGTGGTACAAAGACATACAGGCACAGCACCCATGCACATAACTTAAAACACCTTTTTTTTTTTTAAAAAATTATGTTTTATTTATTTCATGTATGTGTGGATACATGTTACACAGTGTTGTATGGATCAGAGGACAGCTTTGAAGAATCAATTTTTTAACCCGTGTGGGTTCCTGGGCTTCAAATCAGGTCATCAGGCTTAGCAGCAAATGTGCTTACCTGTTGAGCCATTTTGCTATCCTAGAACCGATTATAAGACCAGGCTGGGCTCAAACTCAAGAGATCCACTTTCCTCAGCCTCCCAAGTGCTGGTAGTATTAAGGGTGTAGCTAACATTCTATATTCTTTTGAGTCTTAACATGTAGACCAGACTGGCTACAAACTATTTATCCTCCTGCCTCAGCTTCATAAGTGCTAGACTATTGGTTGTGCCATTGTGACAGCTTTATTTTGATAATTAAAAATATTTACATTGCACGCCTTTAATCCCAGCACTCGGGAGGCAGAGGCAGGTAGACCTCTGTGAGTTCGAGGCCAGCCTGGTCTACAAAATGAGTTCCAGGACATCCAGGGCTACACAGAGAAACTCTGTCTCAAACAAAAATTTACACTTGTTTATTATTTATTAATTTGTGTGTATGTGGGGGTACAAGTCCACATCATGTGTGTGGAGGTCAGAGGACAATTTGTAGGAGTCATTTCTCTCCGTCCATTGTGTGGATTCCAGGGATCAAACTCAGGCCATCAGGCTTGGTGGCAAGTTATCTCTTGTTTTGATAATTTAATAAAAATGTTTTGTTCTTTTTCCTTTTTAAACCTTTATTTTCATGTATGTGTGTACATGTTTGCATGTGTGGGCACATGTATGCCAAGGCAGCGTGTGGAGAGCCATGTCTAATCTGCAAGTACGTTTGCATGCCGAGCTCTCTTCCTGCTCCTATCTTATTTTTTTGAGACAGCAGGCTATCGATGGTCTCCTAGATTTGGATACAGCTCCATCAGTGACACCTGTGGAATTGCCCACCCACTCTCTGGTACTGCCTCTCCCACCACCAAATGGGAGACCAGAGCCTGGATCTGTGTCCCTCCAGGTAGAGGAGCCAGGCATGGGGGCTGAGGAGCCTGTGGACTGTCGTCAATGGACCCAGCACCACCTGGTTGCCGCTGATATCCGTGTGGCCCCTGCCATGGCGCTGACTCCACCCCAGGGTGATGCAGATGCTGATGGCATGGATGTTAACGTACGTGGCCCGGGTGAGTACACCTCCCCGAAGAGGCTCCTCAGTGGTCCTATTGATAGATCTCACATGGGACTGTATTCTGGGAGTGTCTGGGGGTCTATGCCTGGTGTGTATGTTAAGCCAGACTTCAGGTTGTAAGTGATAAGGGCCCAATGCAAAGTTAAGTAAAACAGGATACACTGGTACGTAGCTGAAACTTTGAAGCTAATTGGATCTTGACCTTTTCTTCATGAGGTTGAGATTTCCTTCCTTCCTTTCTTCCTTCCTTCTTCCCTCCCTCCCTCCCTCCTTCCCTCCCTCCCTCCCTCCTTTTCTCTCTCTTTCCCGAAATAACCCTGACTGGTCCTGGAACTCACTCTGTAGGCCAGGCTGAACTCAGAGAAATCCACCAGCCTCTGAGTTCCGAGTGCTGGGATTAAGGTGTGGGCCACAATGCTTGGTTGGGGGTTATTTTTTTTTAAATTACACCTATTTGTGTGTTATTCATGCAGAGGACACCTTGCTGGCATTGGTTGTCTCCTGCCACACTCTGGGTCCTAGGGATCAAATTCAGGCGGTCCAGTTTGGTGGCAGGCACCTTTACCCATCAAGCCCCTGGTTCCTGGGCATATGATTCATTTTTTTCTACTTAGCTGAGCTGTAAAGCTTGTCAGGAAAGTATCAGAATGCATTTTGACTGGGCAGACTAGAATCAGGTACTCATCCTGGGGCCAATCAATGTGGCTAGGGGACTATAATATACAGATAAACCAGTCTCTGTCTGGTCTAAGTAGGGCTTGCTACTGGAGAATGCCTGAAAAGGAAAACGAGGGAAGAGGTAGTACCCCTTCCCCTTGTTCTATAAAGGCGCTGCTTCCTGGGATACCTTTTGTGATCTTTGTTGGGGTGGCTTTGCAGTTGGGAGAACTTACCTCTGTCTTGTGGTGCGGTGTGTCTGAGTTGCGTCTACTACAGAGCCCCTGACATTATCCCTCAGGAAGATCCCTATGCCAGTGACACCTTCCTGGTCCCTGCAGATGGCTTCACCCCGCTTATGCTGGCCTCCTTCTGTGGGGGAGCCCTGGAGCCGATGCCGGCTGAGGAAGACGAGGCAGATGACGCGTCAGCCAGCATCATATCAGACTTGATCTGCCAGGGGGCCCAGCTCGGAGCACGAACTGACCGCACTGGCGAGACCGCCCTGCATCTGGCTGCCCGCTATGCTCGTGCCGATGCCGCCAAGCGGCTACTGGATGCTGGGGCAGACACCAATGCCCAGGACCATTCGGGCCGCACCCCTCTGCACACAGCGGTGACGGCGGATGCCCAAGGTGTTTTCCAGGTGAGACAGGCTTGTCTTTCCAGACTGCAGAGCTACTGGGTGGGCATCGGATTCACCTGGATTTGAGCCCTGGTCTGTCTGGCAAAGCTTGTTTTTGTCATTTGGAAATGGGGATATTTGGGACCTGCCAAGAATAAGTAGTGCCTGACCTAGAGTTTTTAAAAGTATCTTTAAAATTACATGCATGTGTACATGCATGTGCCACAGTATAAGTGTGGTGGTCAGAGGATAACTTTTAAGAACTGGTTCTCAGGAGCTGGAGAGGTGACTCAGTGTTAAAGGCATTTAGAGCTGCTCTTCAGAAGACCTGAGTGTGGTTCCCAGCATCCACATCTGGTTGCTCACAACCACCTGTGACTCCAGCTCCAGGGGATCTGACACCCTCTTCTGGCCTCCTCAGACCCTGTGTGTGTGCGTATACACACACACACACACACACACACACACACACACACACACACACACACACAATTAATTTTAAAAATTAATTAATTAAAAGCCAACAACCAGGAATTGTTTCTCTCCTTCCACCATGTAGATCCTGAGGATTGAACGCATGTCTTCAGGCTTGGCAGCCAGCCTTTACCTGCTGAGCCATCTCCCTGACCCTCTGACTTAGATTTTTCCACTTGTAGCCTCAGTGTTCTGCTTTTTCAGTTAGTGAAATATTCAAGGAAATACACAGTGTTCAGCGCTATTTTTTTTTTTTTTGTGGACAGTCTAGTGTATGGTTCAGGCTAGCATTGAACTTGATCCTCATGCCTCAGCACCCCCGAGCGACGGGATTACACTAGCATGCTTCCTGATATATAACAGCTCTCTGTCCCCTCATTGGGGCTTGAGCCGTGGTCTGCACATGCTGGACAAGCGCTGTACCGCAGGGCCAAGCCCTCATTTACATTCTAGTTTGCGTGTTTGCTCCCTTTGTTCAACTATAGACTGACAGCTTTGTTCCCAGTACTTTTGAACTAGACTGGATACACTGCACTCTGCTCTTTAGTGGATTAGGGTTGTTAAACCCATTGTTTTTTTTACCTGGATATGGTGGCACACAGTTTTAATCCCAGCCCCTAGGAAGCAGAGGCAGGTGGAACTCTATGAGTTCAAGGTCAGCCTTGTCTACAGAGTGAGTTACAGGACAGCCAGGGCTGCCCAGTGAGACCCTGTCTTAGAGATAAAAACAAAGTTTTTTTTTTATTTTTCTTAATTTTAGCATATAAAGTGCTGTGTTTTATTATGGTATTATTTTGTATTTGCACGTTTGAGTTTTTTGTAAGTGCTGATGTGTATGTGTGCATGTGTGCTGGTGCTTTACTTTGTGTGTGTGGCATATGTGTATCTGTGTATACACATGCCTGTTGTCCAGCTGCAGCAGCCAAAGGAGGCTGCTTTTCTTTTCTTTCCTTTTCTTTTCTTTTCTTTTCTTTTCTTTTCTTTTCTTTTCTTTTCGAGAGAGGCTTTCTCTGTGTAGCCCTGGCTATTCTGGAACTTGCTTTGTAGACCAGACTGGCCTCGAATTTACAGAGATCCACTTGCCTCCCAAGCATTGGGATTAAAGGTGTGTGCTACCACTGCCCAGCTTAATGTTGGCTATCTTGCTCTATTGTTCTCTATCTTATTCTTTTTGAGACAGAATCCATCACTGAACCTGGAGTTAGGCTGGTGGCCAGAAGCTCTCTTAATTCTCCTGTCCTCTCCCACACAGCCTGAGGGTTATACACATGGCAAAATTTGGCCTTCTTTTTTTCAACACAGGCTTTGGGATCTGAGGTCAGATACATGTCCACTGAGCCATTTCCCTAGCCTCCTACATACTATTCTATAAATCTATTTTTCAATGAGGTTATTTTCGATTTACAATGGGATTAGCAAAAATATCACTCCATTGTAAGTCAGGAAGAACCTGAAGCTCATGGGTCCTAAGGCTGTGGGGTTTGGGGCACTCCAGGTGCCATACATTCCTTTGCTCCTGCATGATGTCCTGCCATGGCTTTTTTTTTTTAAATTTAATTTTTTTTAAAAGATTCTCATCAGGAACCGCTCCACTGACCTGGATGCTCGCATGGCAGATGGCTCTACTGCACTGATCCTGGCAGCCCGCCTGGCAGTGGAGGGCATGGTGGAAGAGCTCATTGCCAGCCATGCCGATGTCAATGCTGTGGATGAGCTGGGTAAGTGCTGAGGATGTGATGGGTGGGGCCTCTTGGTGCTGCTGCCTTCTTAGTGTGAACTCACGCCCATGTTGACACCAAGTATATGTTCAGCTATGCACACCAGGGCTCCCACATGGAACAGGACTCATAGGGTGCCTCTAGTTTAGGAAAAAAAATGTAGGTTCCCCAAGACATGCTCTTTGCTTCTCCTTCTCGTCCTCTCCTTTCCCTTTCCCTCCCCTCCCTTCCCTCTCTTCCCTTTCCCTCCCTCCCTTCCCTTTCTCTTCCCTCCCTTCCCTTTCCCTTCCCTCTCTTCCCTTTCCCTCCCCTCCCTTCCCTCCCTTCCCTTTCCCTCCCTTCCTTTCCCTTTCTCTCTCTGTGCTCCTTGACCCTCTCCCTAGCTTGACTGGTATAAAACAGTGACTTTCATTAAGGTTTGTTCTTATGGACAGCACACTCTGATGACATCCACTCCCCCTTTCACTTTCTCTCTCCTTCCTATCAGGTCCCGCCCCCTAAAGTCCACCTCTACTTTTGTGGTCCTCCCTTCCCCTATTCTTTTTAGAGTCCAAATATTCAATAAACCCTGAAGTACTTGTCTTTGAGTCTGCATTACTTCACTTACCATGATGGTCTCCTATCAGTTTTCTTGAAAATTGTATAATCTGATCCCCCTGCCCCCTTTTGAGACAGGGTCTCATGTAACCCAGGCTTGCTACCAACTGACTGTGTAGCCAAAGATCTTGAACTCCTGATCCTCCTCTCTCTCTTTCCCAAGTGAGGCATTTGCCACTGCCTAGTTCATTTTCCTTCTTTGCTTCGGCTGAATAACACTCCATTATTAACACAGTGTTGATGGGAACCTGGGCTGATTCCATAGTGTAGATGCTGTGGGTACCACAGTTGGCATGGGTGTGCGGGTGCCTCTATTGTATGCTGACTCAGATTCCTCCAGGTATAGATGCAGGAGCCCAGGAGTACCGTAGCTGGACCATAGGGCAGTTCTACATTGAAGTGAGGACACCTGTAATGTCCTCTATGGTGGCTGTGCTAGTTACATTCCCATCACTAGTGCATGAGGACCCCTTTCTTGAGGATTTGTATCCTTCCTTCCCCTCCTCTTTCTTTTCCTTTTTATTAATGAAAGTCATTCTGGTAGCATTTCAGTATACTTTTTTTTTCAATACAGTATTTCTTTGAATAGTTCTGGTTATCCTGAAACTTGCTTGTAGACTAGGCTGGCCTTGAACTCTGAGATCTGCTTGTCTCTGCCTCTTGAGTGCTGGGATAAAGTTGTGTACCACCACTGCCTGGCTATCTCAGTATAATTTTAATTTGTAATTTAATTGGCTAAGGTGGATGGTAAGGGTTTTTGTTTGTTTGTTTATTTTGGTCATTGCTGTTGTTTTGTTTACGACAAGGTCTCACTATGTAGCCTTGGCTGGCCTGGAACTAGCTCTGTAGACCAAGCTGGCCTTGAACTCAGAGAGATCTACCTTCCTCTGATTTCAGAGGCTGGGATTCAAAGCATGTGCCAGCATGTCTGTTCTTTGAACGTTTAAATGTATTTATTGACTATTGGTTTTTCTCTTGTGAACTGTGCAGCTAATTGTCTTATTTATTGAATTGATTGTGCTGCTTTATATATTCTGACTACTGATCCCTTGTTAGACAAATAGCTGGCAAAGATATTTTCCCATTCTGTGAGGACACTTTGTCATTAATTGTTTTGTTTTGTTTTTTGATTTTGTTTTTGTTTTTGTTCACACTGGGGATAGAAGCTGATGCCTTGCTTACACTAGACAAGAGCTCCAGCGGTTGGATAACATCCTCAGACTGACTGGGCTTTGCTGGGAACAATGGACTCTGCTGCCACCTGCTGGACAGGTGTCATAAACTAGCAAATCTGGCAACCTGTGAGGGCAGTTTCCTGGTCTTGGGTATGATCTGAGCAGAGCCACAGCAAGTTGTCCCTGTGTCCAAAGGGTCTCACACAGCTGTAGACACAGACACAAACATCTCAGCTTCATCCTCATTGACATCTGCGATTGGACAGTTGGTGGTTGGTGTGTTGGATGAGGGTCTGGACTGGGCACTACAGCATGTGGAGCAGCATCCCACTTCTGGTGTTACTGGGTGACTTGGACTTCTTTCCTGGGTCCTCTGTTTCATCCATAAAAGGATTTAGAAATGGACTCAGAAGAGAGCTCAAACACAGTTTTATTAGTGTTTGATAGAAAAGCAACAGCAACCGAGATGTGAGTCTCTCCGGAACAGAGAGATGGAGGAAAGGAAGAGAAATTTGTGTTTTTTTGAGATGGTGGCCAGAAAGCTGCAGCCTGGTGGCAGCCGGGGGAGGGGTAAGCTTCAGAGGACAAGTAAGTTCAGAAACTCAGGAGATCATGCCCAGGCTTTGCTCAGTATCCAAAGGAAAATAGAGGTTGGGCAGTGGTGGCTTATGCTTTTAGTCCTACACTCAGAGGCAGAGGCAGGTGGATGTCTGTGAGTTCAAGGTCAGCCTGGTCTATAGAGTGAGTTTCAGGACAGCCAAGGCTACACGGAGAAACCCTGTCTTGAAAAACAAAACAAAACAAAAAACCAGAACAAACAAAAAAATAGAAAAGAAGGAAAAAGGGGCTTGGTGGTTCAAGCACTTGCCGTAGACGTGTGAAGGCCTGAGTTCGGATTTCCAGAGACCTATGTAAACACTAAGTGGGTGTGATGGCCACCTGTGTGTAATTCCAGAGACAGGGATCCTTAGAGCAAGCTGCCAAACAGGATTAGCCATACTGTTGAGTTCTGGGTTTGATTGAGAGATCCTACTTCAGTGAATATGGTGGAAGATCCAGCCTCCATATGCGCGCACACACATGTGCATACACACACACCCACACACAAGACTATACATGCACAACCAAAGAAGAAAACAGAAAATACACAGGCTGCATAGAGGAAGCTCCAAAGTGCTGCCTGATGGAAATTCTACAAGCAGCTGTGTTGAGAGAGGGACTCCTAGGAAGGAAAGTACTTTATGTCATTAAGGGGATAATTAGTCCTCTCCTGTCCTTAGCATGTCTTCAGGTGACTCAGATTTCCTGGAGGGACAAAGGCAGAGTCCTGGACTGGTCACTGATAGCCCTACTGGACTGTTTTTAAAAGGTGTTATTTTTATTTTATGTGTCTGTGTACCACATGCATGCAGTGTCCACACAGGCCAGAAGAGGTGTCAGATCTTCTGGAACTGCAGTTACAGGCAGTTGTGAACTGTCATGTGAGTGCTGGGAACTGAACCTCGGTCTCCTGGAAGAGCAGACATTGCTCTTAACTTCTGAACTATGTCTCCAGCTCCCCAAGTTAACTCTTAAAAGGAGACAGCTGTATGTAGCATGTCGAGTTTCTACCAAGGACCAGAGGTCATACTCAGATTCTATTAAGGAAACAGCTTTGCTCTAGTGGGCTTCTGCATACCCAGGTACCTCCAGTTTTTTCTATGGTAATTTAAACTTTACTGAATGGCAAGCTGATGTGTCCATTTTCTTTGTTACCAGGGTGATAAGAGGTGGACTCCAAAGCCTCAATGACCTCTAAGACTACTTTAACAGACAAAGGTCCCTGAGGCAGGGGATGGGGTGTGTGTGTTCATTCATGGTTGATACGAGATAATTTTTAAAAAGCAGCTATGGAGAGACTGAAGGCAGAGAGAGAGTGAGAGAG
Source organism: Ondatra zibethicus (assembly GCA_004026605.1). Taxonomy (NCBI): domain Eukaryota; kingdom Metazoa; phylum Chordata; class Mammalia; order Rodentia; family Cricetidae; genus Ondatra; species Ondatra zibethicus. The sequence goes on from PVIU01018402.1 coordinate 19,181, forward strand.
AGACGTGGTCTGACCTGAAGCGGGAACATATTCTTTTATAGCGAAGGGTGCATCTTGTAACCCATGCCTGTGGAAGGCCAAAGCGTCTACAGGGGATGTGGCCTCTTAATAGGGGTGGAAATGACTTCCTTAGTTTGCCTGTCCTGTCTTGGGGATCTGACATGAACCTGGCTCTGATTTTATCTACAGGGAAATCAGCTTTACATTGGGCTGCAGCTGTGAACAATGTGGAGGCCACCTTGGCTCTGCTGAAAAATGGAGCCAACAAGGACATGCAGGACAGCAAGGTGAGTCCTTGGGAACTGGTACTGCCACAGCCCTTGTACTTGACACAGCAGGCTTGGGAATAGCCTTTTGGGGGCTTTCATCTTGCCTATAGTCAGCTTTCAGGAGTGGGAGTCAGGCCTACAGGCTCTGACAGCAGATCAAAGGAGGACATTGGTGGTAGTCACTGTGTGACAATGGGCAAATTGCTACACATCTCTGAAACTCAGTGTCCTCCTTGTGAATTAGGGAAGCAGTAGTATCCTCTTTATTGTATTTGCTGAGCTTCAGCAAGCGGACTCATTTGTCAAGCACTGAGCAGGTCCTCAGGGAAAGGCAAATGTTAGGTTGATTGTCAAAAACCCTCGCCAAAGGATCAGTCCATAATCTCTTTTATCTTGTTACATTTATTTACTGTTTGTGTGTGCTTCCACAGCAAGGGTGTGGAGGTCAGAGGACAACTTGTGGGAGCTGGTTCTCTCCTTATATTATTTAGGTTCTGTTATTTGAACTTAGGTTATCAGACACCTTTACCTGCTGACCCCATCCACTGGCTTTACTTTTTAAAATATGAAATATATATAATATTATAACAATTATATAATATATTATGCATTATATATGCTATACTATATATATATTTTAATATTTATTTATTTATTATGTATACAATATTCTGTCTGAGTGTATGCCTGCAGGCCAGAAGAGGGTACCAGACCTCATTACAGATGGTTGTGAGCCACCATGTGGTTTCTGGGAATTGAACTCAGGACCTTTGGAAGAGCAGGCAATGCTCTTAACCACTGAGCCATCTCTCCAGCCCCTATTTTTTTTTTTTTGAGACTGACTTTGTACCCCAAGCTAGCTTTGAACTCACAAGTCTCATGTTTCTGCTGCCGAAATGCTGGTATATACTGTCATTCCTGGCTATTTTTTCAGTGATGTATTTTATTTTTAAATTGTGTGTGTGTGTGTGTGTGTGTGTGTGTGTGTGTGTGTGTGTGTGTGTGTAGGTGTGTGGACACGAGTTGCAGGTTCCCTTGAGGCCAGAAGGACGTATGGAGCCCCCTGGAGCTGGAGTTCCAGGCAGGTGTGAGCTGCCTGTTTGCGCACCAAGGATGGGAGTGACCAGGCTTGGTGACAAGTGCATCTACCCACTGAGCCATCTTCTCCTTCTTTACTTCTTTGTTTCCTTTTCTTTTTGAGACCAGCTCTGACTGGTTACTTTAGTAGAAGGTGGCCTCAAACTCTTGGTGAGTCTTCTGCCTCAGCCTCCTAAGTGCTGGGATTACAGGCATGAGTTACCTTTTTTTTTTTTTTTTTTTTTTTTGACAAGCTCTCACTATGTAGACCAGACTAGCCTGGAACTCACAGAGATTCACCTGTCTTTGCCCCCTGGGTGCTAGGGTTAAAATTGTGCATCACTATGAGAACCCTGACACCTGGCTTTTTAATCTTTTACAAGTCATTCTATCAGCATGTAATTTATTTTGATGACTGGAGATTTTGATGCCCCTTTAAATTTTGTGCCTAAGGTAAGTCCTGGCCAGATGCACTTGCTGCAGGCACATAGCTGAGGGGAGAGAGCTTGTTCCTTCAGCAAAGCTGGGATCCAAACCCAGATCCACCCGTCTTCAGGGTTCACAGGATGCCCTAGGAACTAGAGACCTAGGTGTGGGGCAGAGAGTGACTGACTCCTGTGGGTTCTGTCCCTTCCTTCCCTCAGGAGGAGACTCCACTGTTCTTGGCTGCCCGTGAGGGCAGCTTTGAGGCTGCCAAGCTGTTGCTGGACCATTTTGCCAACCGGGAGATCACAGATCACCTGGACAGGCTGCCCCGGGATGTAGCCCAAGAGCGGCTGCACCAGGACATTGTGCGGTTGCTGGACCAGCCCAGTGGCCCCCGGAGTCCCCCCGGTCCCCATGGCTTGGGGCCTCTGCTCTGCCCACCAGGGGCCTTCCTTCCTGGGCTCAAAGCGGTGCAGTCTGGGACCAAGAAGAGCAGGAGGCCACCTGGCAAGACGGGGCTGGGGCCACAGGGAACCCGGGGTCGGGGCAAGAAGCTGACACTGGCCTGCCCAGGCCCTCTGGCAGACAGCTCTGTCACACTGTCGCCTGTGGACTCGCTGGACTCCCCAAGGCCTTTCGGTGGGCCCCCTGCTTCCCCTGGAGGCTTCCCCCTGGAGGGTCCCTATGCTACCACGGCTACTGCGGTGTCCTTGGCACAGCTTGGTGCAAATCGGGCGGGCCCTCTGGGGCGCCAGCCTCCTGGGGGTTGTGTGCTCAGCCTGGGTCTACTCAACCCTGTGGCTGTGCCCCTCGACTGGGCCCGGCTGCCTCCACCTGCCCCACCAGGGCCCTCATTCCTGTTGCCCCTGGCTCCAGGACCCCAACTACTCAACCCGGGAACCCCAGTTTCTCCCCAGGAGCGACCGCCACCCTACCTGGCGGCCCCAGGACATGGAGAGGAATACCCTGCAGCAGGGACCCACAGCAGTCCCACAAAGGCCCGCTTCCTGCGGGTTCCCAGCGAGCATCCTTATTTGACCCCATCTCCAGAGTCCCCAGAGCACTGGGCCAGCCCGTCCCCTCCTTCCCTCTCAGACTGGTCCGACTCTACCCCTAGCCCAGCAACTGCCACTGGTGCCACAGCGGCTGGAGCCCTACCTGCTCAGCCACACCCCATGCCTGTTCCCTCCCTCCCTCAGTCCCAGACTCAGCTGGGGCCCCAGCCAGAAGTCACCCCCAAGAGACAGGTGATGGCCTAAGTTCTTGGATCTTGGTGAGCAGGGGTGGGGGGCGGGGTTGAAGTAACACCCCTCCCTGGTTTCTCTCTCCCTTTTAATTTTATTCTCATCCTTTTCTCTCTGTACCAGCCTTCCTACACCTCTCCGTCTTGTAGTGTGATCAAACTGGTCACAAGCCCAGACCCCCAGTCTTCCTTTATTTATAATGGGTAGGGGCTGACCTCCCACCATCTTGACCTCCCACCATCTTGGCCCTCTAAGGGGTCTGGGACTTCTTGACCCCTCACCCTGCCTCCACTACCCCCCCCGCGCACCTTTTGTTTTTGCCTCTTATTTTCTCACACTCTGGCATGAGTGAGTTATTTTTTCTTTTTTACGTTTTGTATAGAAACAAATTCATTTAAACAAACTTATTATTATTATTATTTTTTACAAAATATATATATGGAGATGCTCCCCGCCCCTGAAAATCCCTCCAGCGCCCCCGTGGGGCTGAGTCTGTGGGCCCATTCGGCCGATCCGGACTCTGTGTACCGAGTACACAGACAGGACTAGGGTCCCGTGTACTGAGTATGCGGCCCTGGTATGTACCAAGTAGCCAGCCTTGGGCACACCCTCCCCTGGGGTCAGGGGACACTTGGGAGCCTCCTTCCCCTCCCCATACCCTTTCCTGACTTCACTGCATTCCAGATAAGACTTGTAGACTCACTGAGAAAGGGGTCTTTCCCACCAAAGCCCCCACTCCAGGTCCCCCTCCTGAGTCTGGCTCACCTTTTAGGGTGGGGGGACGTCATGTATTTTGTATGCATTCCACTTCTAATTGTAAATATAGGGCTGAAGTTGGGGAGGCACTACCTGTGGGAGTGGCACCATCTCTTCCTGGTATTCCCTCTGCTCAGCCTCACTGCCTAATAGCAATGTTTTTAGGCTATTTTTATAATATGGCACTTGGTCACAGTCCGTTGTAGCTGAATTCCCAGGTCTTGCATTGTACAACCCTCACCTCCCCAGTTCCCTTACCACCTAATAAAGGAATAGTTAACACCCAGTGTCTTTGGTTTCTGTCCAAAGTGGGCACTTCTGGGTCTCTGCTTACACAGGGCTAACTTGAACTCCCATCTTGGGGAAAAACCATGTGGTTTTCCAGTCCACCTTTGGTTCCTTTTTGGCCAGGTGTCCTAGCTTCATTTCTGTTACTTTAAACAAGAACCTAATAAAAAAAGAAACTTAGAGGAGAAAGGAGTTTATTCTAGCTTACAGCTCCAGGTTGGAGTTCATTATTATGAGGAACTCAAGGCAAGAACTTAAAATAGTCATATCACATCGACAGTCATGAGCAAAGAGAAAGAGATGAATGCATGCAAGCTTCCTTGTTTGTGTTCAGCTGGATTTCTATACTCTTACACAGTTCAGAAACGTCTGTCTAGGGAAAGGTGCCACCCACAGTAGGCCGGGTCTTTTTACATCAATTGACTTAATTAAGATAATTCCCTATGGACATGCTCTCAGGTCAATTGGTTGTAGACAACTTCTCTTCCCAGGTGTTTGTAGATTCTGTCAAGTTGACAAAGTGTTAAGCATCGCATCAGGTGATTCCAGTCATTGGATCTTGGGTGGATATCTACCTTAAGATGAACCAATAGAATGCCTTGTTTGAGAGCTTTCTTTCTTTAAAAAGTTATTATTAATGTTGTTTTTGAAACAGGGTTTCTTTTTCTTTGTTTTTCGAGACAGGATTCTCTGTAGCTTTGGAGCCTGTCCTGAAACTAGCTCTTGTAGACCAGGCTGGCCTCAAACTCACAGAGATCCGCCTGCCTCTGCCTCCTGAGTGCTGGGATTAAAGGCGTGCGCCACCTCTGCCTGGCAAGGCAGGGTTTCTTTGTGTATCCCTGGCTGTTCTGTTGTAGACCAGGCTGACCTTGAACTCAGAGATCCACCTGCCTCTGCTTCCTGAGTGCTGTGATTAAAAAAGTGGATCACCATACCCGGCTTAAAAATTATTTATTATTATTGTGTGTTTGTGTATGTATTGTGTGTATGTGTATGTGGGCAGGAGGATGCCATGCGTGCATGCGGAGGTCAGAGGACAGCATTTAGGAGTTTGTTTTCACCTGTTGGGGTCTGGGGAGCAAAATGAGCTTGTCAGATTTTCCAGAAAGCACTTTTACCTGCTAAGCTATCTCTATTGCCTGAGGAAAAAAATTGTAAAAATATGTGTTTTATTACATTTTTATTTATGTATTTGAATGTGGCAGGGGCACACATTGGGGTCATGTGATGACAGAGGACACATTTTGAGAATCAGTTCTTTCCTTCCACAATGTAAGTTCTGGACTGAACTCAGATCCTCAGACTTGGTGACAAGAGCCTTTACCCACTGAGCCATCCTACCAGTCATGGGGAAGTTTCTTAACTGGTGTTCTTTGTTTGATGCAAGGTCTCACTTATATAGCTCAGGCTAGACTCTTCATTATTTTTTCTGCCTTAACCTCCCTGATGCTGCTGGGATTACAGTTGTAATCCACCATGCCCTATTAATGCTTTTAAGGTCATGGAAAGATAAAGAAAAATTGCTGAAGGCGAAGTGTGACTCAGTGGTAGAGCCTTTGCTTGGCATGTATCATGTCCTGGGTTCCTGGTGAAATTGGTAGCCAATTTGGATCAGTGGGCACATTTTTTCCCATGTGGGTTTTTGTTTTTGAGGGCCTTAAACTGTAGCTCAAGGTGTCATGGAACTTGCATAGCCTAAACCGGCCTTGAACGCTTGCTCTTTCTATATTAATCTCTGTGATGATTTTTTTTTTATGTCAACTTGACACAAACTTAGACCTATCTAGGAAAAGGGAATTTCAACAGAGAAGTTGCCTAGGTTGTATAAGGAAGGAGGCTGAAGGAGGCTGAAGCAGCCAGGAGGAGCAGTGTTCCTCTCTGGTCTCTGCTTCCGTTCCTTCCCTGAGTTTGCTTCATGATGAACTCTAAGCTGTAAGGTGAAATAAATCTTTTCCAACCCAAGTTGCTGTTGGTAATGGTGTTTATCATAGTAATAGAGAGTAGACTGAAACAGCCTCCCAAGTGCTGAGGTTACAGATGTGAGTTGCCATCACTCTCTTCCTTGCATATTCTTTTTTTCTTTTCCTCTTTTTTGTTTTGTTTTATTTTTAATTAATTAATTAATTAAAAAACAATCTTTTCTCATTTTACATGCCAATCCCAGTTCCCACTCCCTCTCCTCCCACTTCCTCCATCTTCCTCCCACCCCATCCCCATTCACTCCTCAGAGAGGGTAAGGCTTCCCACAGGGAGTCAACAAAGTTTAGCACATTGCTTTGAGGCAGGACCAAGGCCCTCCCCACTGTATCTAGGTTGAGTAGGGTATCCCTCCAAAGAGAATGGGCTCCAAAAAGTCACTTCGAACAGTAGGGATAAATCCTGGTCCCGCTGCCAGTGGCCCCACAGACTGCCCCAGTCACACAACTGTCACCCATATTCAGAGGCCTAGTTTGGTCCTATGCTGGTTCGCTCACTGTCATTCTGGAGTCAGTGAACTGCTGTTAGCTCAGGTAAACCGTCTCTGTGGGTGTCCCCATCATGGTCTTGACCTCTTTGCTTGTATTCTCACTCCTCCCTCTCTTTGACTGGACTTTGAAGGCTCAGCCCAGTGCTCCGCTGTGGATCTCTGCCTCTGTTCCCATCAGCTGCGGGATGAAGGCTCCATGATGACTACTAGGCAAGGGCAGTTCGTGCACCCTCTCCAGTATTGCTTAGATTCTTAGCTGGGGTCATCCTTGTGGATTCCTGGGAATTTCTCTAGTGCCAGGTTTCTTTCTAGCTCCATAATGACTCTACCATTCAAGGTATCTATATTTTTGCTCTTCCTCTCTGTCCTCCCATCTCAAACATCTCATTCCCTCATGTTCTTCTCCCCTTCCCCTTTCTCCCTCCTCCCCTCCTCCCTCCACCCCTACACTCCCAATTTTCTTTCTTTCCTTTTTTTTTTTGGAGGGAGGTATTTTTTTTTTAGTTCCTAGAGGATTTTCATGGCCTATTCTGATCATATTCATTCCCCTTTCCCTGCCCACCCAGCTCTATGTCCTCCTTTTTTTGTTTGTTTTTTTTCATTCAAAAATTGACACTTCCTCCCCTTCTCCCATACCCATCCTGCTCCCCCACTAACCCTCCTCCCTCCCCCTCCATCCTTAGGAGAGGGCAGGGTACCCTGCCCTGTGGGAATTCCAAGACCCTCCCCGCTCCATCCCGGCCTAGGAAGGTGTGCATCCAAGTAAACTAGAGTCCCAAAAAGCCAATACATGCAGAAGAGATAGGTCCCAGTGCCATTATCGATGGCTTCTCAGTCCGCCCCCATTGGCAGCCACATTTAGAGATTCCGGTTTGATCACATGCTTGTTCAGTCCCGGTCCAGCTGGATTTGGTGAGCTCCCATTAGATCAGGCACACTTTCTCAGTGGGTGGACCAACCCCTCGTGGTCCTGACTTCCTTGCTCATCTTCTCCCACCTTCTGCTCTTCAACTGGACCTTGGGAGCTCAGTCCATTGCTCTGATGTGGATGTGGGTCTCTGTCTCTATCTCCATCCATCGGACGAAATTTCTATGGTGATATTCAAGATATTCATCAGTGTGACTATGGTACACTCCCAATTTTGTCAGGAGATCTTGTCTATTTCCCCTTCCTGGGGGATCCATGTATGTTTCTCTTAGGGTTCTCCTTGTTACCAGGCTTCTCTGGGGTCGTGGGCTATAGGCTGGTTATCCTTTGCTTTATATCTAATATCCACTTATGAATGAGTACAAACCGTGCTCATCTTTCTGGGTCTGGATTACCTCACTCAGGATGTTTTTTTTCTAATTCCATTCATTTGCATGCAAATTTCAAGATGTCATTTTTTTTTTAAAACTGCTAAGTAATGCTCTATTGTGTAAATGTACCACATTTTCTTTATTCATTCTCTAGTTGAGCAGCATCTAGGTTGTTTCTAGGTTCTGGCTATTACAAATAATGATGCTATGAACATAGCTGAGCAAATGTCCTTGTAGTGTGATTGAGCATTCTTCGGGTATATGCCCAAAAGTGGTATTGCTGGGTCTTGAGGTAGGTTGAGTCCCAGTTTTCTGAGAGACCGCCTATACTGATTTCCAAAGTGGCAGTACAAGTTTGCATTCCTACCAGCAATGAAGGAGTGTTCTCCTTACTCTGCATCTTCTCTGGCATAAGCTATCATTGGTGGTTTTGATCTTGGCTATTCTGACAGGTGTAAGAGGATATCTCAGAGTCGTTTTGATTTGTATTTTCCTGATGGCTAAGGATGTTGAGCAGTTTCTTAAGTGTCTTTTGGCCACTTGAAATTCTTTTGTTGAGAATTCTTTGTTTGGATCTGTACCCCCTTTTTAATTAGATTATTTGGTATTTTGATGTCTAGTTTCTTTTTTTAAAATATTTTTTATGGTTTATTTAATTTTATTTAATGTGCATTGGTGTGAAGATGTCAGATCCCCTGCCACTGGATCTTCAGTTGTGAGCTGCCATGTGGATGCTGGGAATTGAACCCGGGTCCTCTGGAAGAGCAGTCAGTGCTCTTAACCACTAAGCCATTTCTCCAGCCCCCAATGTCTAGTTTCTTGAGTTCTTTATATATTTTGGAGATCAGTCCTCTGTCCGATGTGGGGTTGGCGAAGATCTTTTCCCATTCTGTAGGCTGCTGTTTTGTCTTATTGACTGTGTCCTTTGCCTTACAGAAGCTTCTCAGTTTCAGGAGGTCCCATTTATTTATTGTTGCTCTCAGTGTCTGTGCTACTGGTGTTATATTTAGGAAGTGGTCTCCTGTGCCCATGTGTTCAAGGCTACTTCCCACTCTCTCTTCTATGAGGCTCAGTGTGGCTGGATTTATGTTGAAACCTTTGATACATTTGGACTTGAGTTTTTTCCATGTGGATAGATAAGGATCTATTTGCATTCTTCTACATGTAGATATCCAGTTATGCCAGGACCATTTGTTGAAGATGCTTTCTTTTTTCCATTGTATAATTTTAGCTTCTTTGTCAAAGTCAGGTGTTTATAGGGGTGCAGATAAATATCAGGGTCTTTGATTTGATTCCATTGGTCCACCTGTCTGTTTTTATGCCAATACCAAACTGTTTTCATTACTGTTGCTCTATAATAGAGCTTGATTTCAGAGATGGTAATGTCTCTGTAAGTTCGTTTATTGTACAAGATTGTTTTGGTTATTTTGGGTTTTTGTTTTTCCATATGAAGTTGAGTGTTCTTTTGAGGTCTGTAAAGAATTGTGTTCGGATTTTGCTGGGAATTGCATCAAATCTGTAGATTGTTTTTGGTAGTATTGCCATTTCTATTATGTTGATCCTACCTATCCAAGAGCATGGGAGATCTTTCCATTTTCTGATATCTTCCTCAATTTCTTTCTTCAAAGACTTAAAGTTCTTGTCCTACAGGTCTTTCACTTCTTTGGTTAGTGTTACCCCAAGATATTTTACAGTATTTGTAAATGGTGATGTTTCTCTGATTTCTTTCTCAGCCATTTTATCATTTGTATATAGGAGGGCTACTGATTTTTTTTTTTTTGTGTTGATCTTGTATCCTGCCACATTACTGAAGGTGTTCATCAGCTATAGGAGTTCCCTTTAGAATTTTTGGGGTCACTTATGTATACTATCATATTATCTGCCAATAGTGAAAATTTCACTTCTTCCTTTCCAATTTGTATCACCTTGATCTCCTTTTGTTGTCTTATTGCTCTAGCTAGAACTTTGAGTACTATGTTGAATAGATATGGAGAGAGTGGGCAGCCTTGTCTTGTTCCAGATTTTAGTAGAATCACTTTGAGTTTCTCTTCATTTAATTTGATGTTGGCTGTTGGCTTGCTGTGTGTGTGTATGTGTGTGTGTGTGTGTGTGTGTGTGTATATATATATATCTTGTATCCCTTATCACTCTAAGATGTTTTTCATGAAGGGGTGTTGGATTTTGTTGAAGGCTTTTTCAGCATCTAATGAGATGATCATGTGGTCTTTTTCTTTTAGTTTTTATATGGTGGATTACATTGATAGATTTTCATATGCTGAACCATCTGTGCATCTCTAGAATGAAGCTGACTTGATCATGGCCAATGATTTTTTTTTTGATGTGTTCCTGGATTTGATTTGCCAGTATTTTATTGAGTATTTTTGCATCAATGTTCTCTGTTTTTATTGTGTGGAACAATTTGAGGAGTATAGGTATTAGCTTTTTTTTTTGATGTTCTGGTAGAATTCTGTGCTGAAACCATCGGGCCCTGAGCTTTTTTTTTTTTTTTTTTTTTTTAAATGACTGCTTCTATTTCCTTAGTGGGCTATAGGTCTATTTAGATTGTTCATCTTGTCTTGATTTGATTTTGGTATGTGGTACCTATACAGAAATTTGTCCTTTTAGAGCTTTTAGTTTTGTGGAGTACAGGTTTTCAAAGTATGACCTCATGATTCTCTGGATTTCCTCGGTGTCTGTTGTTATGTCCTCCTTTTCATTTCTGATTTGGTAAATTTGGATATTCTTTCTCTGACTTTTGATTAGTTTGGATAAGGGTTTGTCTATCTTGTTGATTTTCTCAAAGAACCAGCTCTGTTTCATTGGTCTTTGTATTTTATTGATTTCAGCCCTCAATTTGATTATTTCCTCTTGTTTATTTCTCCTGGGTGACTTTGCTTCTTTTTGTTCTAGAGCTTTCAGGTGTGCTGTTAAGTCACTAGTGTGAGATTTCTCCACTTTCTTTATGTAGGTACTTAGTGCTATGAACTTTCCCCTTAGCACTGCTTTCACAGTGTCCCATAGGTTTGGGTATGTTGTGCCTTCATTTTCATTGACTTTTAGGAAGTCTTTAATTTCTTTCTTTATTTCTTCCTTGTCCTGGGGTGATTCTGTTGAGCATTGTTCAACTTCCATGAGTTTGTAGACTTTCTGCAATTGGTGTTGTTATTGTTGAATTCTAACTTTAAGCCATGGTGATCCGATAAGATACAGGGGGTTATTCCATTTGTGTGTGTGTGTGTGTGTGTGTGTGTGTCTGCTGGGGTTTGCTCTGTTACTGAGTATGTGGTTAATTTTAGAGACGGTTCCATGAGGTGCTGAGAAGAAGGTATTTTGTGTGTGTGTGTGTTTGGGTGATAACCTTTGTAGATGTCTGTTAAGTCCATTTGAGTCATGACATGTGTTAGTTCTGTTATTTCTCTGTTAAGTTTCTATCTGGCTGACTTGCCTGCTGGTGCGACTGGGGGTTTGATGCCTCACATGTTTTTTAAAGAAATGCTTTCCTTCTGTAGGGATGGAACTTAGGGTCATGAGAGCCAGGTAAGTAATTTCCCACTGAATTATACCCCCAGCACTGGGAAGTGGGTGCTGACAGAGGATGAATAAAACAGAGACTTTGGAGACTTGGGAAGGGAACATGCAGGGATAGTCCGATAACTGCTCTGTTAGGTCCTACAGGTTGGAGTGCCAATTCTGAGAGCCGTATGGATTCCAGTTAAATGAGCACTTATTCCAGGGTTGTCAGCAGTGCTGTGATCATTGTCATCTGAGTGTCTGATGTTGGTCCTCCATGAATCTTGCTCTGGAGATAACCCTACATGCAGACAACAAACAAACAAACAAATATATTTATATATGCAGTTTTGGTGAGTTTCTGTATCTTTTTAAAAAATTTTTTGACATTATTTATTTTGTGTGTGTGGAGAGGAGCGGGGCACTGCAGGCATGTAGAAGTCAGAGGACAACTTGCTGGAGTAATTTCTGTTCTTCTACCATGTGATTGGGCTTAGATCTTTAGACATGGAAACATGTACCTTTACCTACTAAGGCACCTCATCGCCCCCTCTTTTAAAAGATATCCTCTCTCTCCATCCATCTGTGTGCATGCACCATGAGTGTAGCAGTTAGAGAACATCTTGCAAGACCCTGTTCTCTCTTTCCACCCTGTTGGACTTGGTGAAAACTCAGGTCATTGGGCACAGTGGCAAGTGCCTTTACCCTCCTCCCTCCCCACCCCCTACAGAAACCATCTTTCCAGCCCTGGGTTTCTATATCTTGTGAATGAAAAGAAGACCTTGTGTTTACACTGGGTCCTCTAAGGAAGTAAGATCGTTGGGTTGTATGTGGGGGTGGGGGAGTTGCTGAAGATTAAATAAAAGGTCAGGTCCATCAATAGACATCAGTAGACCAGCTCCCTCTGTTGATTGGGGTGTTCTTGGTTGTAAGATGCATGAAAAGTGTTGATTAACTCAAACAAACAGAAGAGTTGGCCGAGTGGCTCATGAGTTGAGCAAGGCTCAGCTTTCCTTTGCCTATAGTTTTTCTCTTCATCTCTCTCTTCTGCTCCATCTTCCAGTCTCAGCCCCACATAGCTGCAGTTCCTTCTCTGTGTTAGCAAAATAAGTGGCAGGAGTAAGTTGCACTTAGGCTGAGAGAAACTTCTAGTCTTGGGGTTGACATTCTACTGATTTCAACTGGGTCAGATGTCTCAGCTGCGGCACTCTCGGCATTTGGGGGGTCAGAACATTCTTTGCTGTGGGATGTTGTCGTGGGCATTGTAGGGTTTTCAGCAGCATGTCTGGTTCACTGAATACCAGGAGCACCCGCTTGTCAGTCTGATTGCCAAAAACATCCCCCAACACTGACAGTGATCCATTGGGAGGTGGGATCATCCGCCAGACCAGCCCCAGAATCATCTCCTCTAACTAATGTCTATGACAGTGGGACATGGGCTGTGAAAATTAGGAGTGCAATTAATTTAAAGGTGGGTAGGTTGCAGCAGAGTGAATTTTTTCTGTCTATGTGTTTTTTGTATGTGTGTGTGTGTGTCTGAGTATGTGTGTGGGGGGGTGTACACCTGTGTATGCATGTATATGTAGGTGCGAGTGCCCTGTGCAGGCAGGTGGAAGCCCAGGGGGTCGTGTCATGTCATGTATCTTTATTATTCTCCCTCCTCCCCTTTCCCCATGGTCTCTTACTGAAACTGGGGCTTGAGAGTTTCCACCAACCTGGGTGGCCAGGGAGCTGGAGGAGCTTCCTGTTTCTGCCCCTGCAGAGATAGAGCTGCTACACATGTTCACATCCAGCTGGGGAGGCGGGGATCTGAACTCAGGCATTCATCCTTACATCTGGTGCTTTGCCTTCTGAGTCGTCTTCCCAGCTCTGCTTTCTGTTCATTTTGTTAAAATTATTTTATTTGATTGTTTAGGTTAAAATGGAAAGTAATGAATTTGATTGTGGCATCTTCATACATTGTGGTTGTTTAAATGTAACTGATCCCCATAACCTCATAGGGAGTGGCACTATTAGGAGATGTGGCTTTGTTTGACTGGGTATGGCCTTGTTGGAGGAAGTGTGTCACTGTGGGGGCGAGCTTTGAGGTCTTTTTCTTAAGCTTCTCTGAGCATCACAATCTTCTTCCTGTTTTCTGCAAGATGTAGGACTCTCAGCTACTACTCCAGCACCATGTCTGTCTGTATGCCACCATACTCCCTGTCATGATGATAATGGATTGAAACTCTTAATTGGGGTAAACGAGCCACCCCAATTAAATGTTTTCTTTATAAGAGTTGCCATGGTCATGGTGTCTCTTCACAGCAATAGGAATCCTAACTAAGACATACATGTTTGCTATACACCGTTCCCATTTGTTCCTCTGGAAGCATAAATCCCGTGGAAGTAACCATCCAATGTCCACTCCATTTTTTCCTTCTTTGGTTGTCTTTTCTACCTCCCTTCCTTTCCCTTTCTTTTCCTTCCCTTCCCTTCCACTCCCTTCCCTTTCCTTCTCTTCCCTTCCCCTTCTCCCTCCCTCCCCTCCCCTCCCCTTCTTTTTCCTCCCTCCTCCCCTCCCCTCCCCCTCTTCTCCTCCTTCTTCCTCTCTCTCTCTCAGCAGAATTTTATTAAGCTGTTCAAGTCAGCTTCAGGCTCCTGATCTTTCAGTTCCTCTGTGCTGGGGTTACAGTCATTTGCCACCACACCCAACACCACACCCAACAACTCTTCTTTCTCCTTTCCTCTCCCCCCTTTGCATCCCCTCTCCTTCCCTTGTCTCTTCCCCCTCCCCTCTCTTCCTGTTCTCATCTGATTCCTCCTACCCCTCCTCTTCTTGTTCTTCCTCTTCCCTCTCTTCCTCCCTTCCCCCTTTTTACCCCTTTTGCCAAGGGTTGAACTCAGGGCCTTGAAATCCCAGGTATCTTAGTTTCTATTGCTGCAATGAAACACCATGACCAAAGAGCAAGTTGGGGAGGAAAGGGTTTATTTGGCTTATACTTCTACATTGCAGTCAACAGGAACTCAAATAGGGCAGGAACCTGAGGCAGGAGCTGATGCAGAGGCCATGGAGGGGAGCTGCTTACTGGCTTGCTCAGCCTGCTTTCTTATAGAACCCAGGACTACCAGCCCAGGGATGGCACCACTCACCATGGACCGGGCCCTCCCCCATCAATCACTAATTAAGAAAATGCCCTACAGGCTTGCTCACAACCTGATCTCATGAAGGCGTTCTTATTAATTGAGCTTTCCTCCTCTCAAGATGACTTTAGCTTGTGTTAAGTTGACATAAAATTATCTACTACAGCAGGTAAGATCACTCATGTTCTAAGCTGACATTATGTGTATTCATCTCCATAGCTATGAGATGTTCTACTGTATGCCAAGCTGTGGGCGAGTTGTTAGCATAGGGTGATAGATTGTATATACCCAGTCTCTGCTCTTACGAATTTGAACCTAGTTACGGAATGAGTAGCAGGTGTCCCTCAGATACTATGGCTCATGCTGAGAGTGACTGACTGTAAACACCAGAGACTTTCCCTGTGGGAACCTCCTTTTGTGTGGCATAGTGTTCTGGTTCCCTTTCCAATACCATAACAAAATTGCTGGAGTATCAGTTTAAGAAATTAAAGATTCGTTTGACTCTCAGTTTCTCAGGTTTCAGCTCAAGGCCCCTTAGAGCCATAGTTTGAGGCAGAACTTCATGGCAAGGCGTGTGCTGGAGCAAAGCTGTTCACCTCATGGCAGCCATGACAAAGGGAGTGAGGGACGGGGACACCCACACTGAGCTAGATGGTTTTATGTTAACTTGACACAAACTAAGGTCAGCCTTCATAAGAATGGGCTTTAGGCAAGCATGTAGAGCATTTTCTTAATTAATGATTGACAGCGGAGGGCCCAGCCCATTGTGGGTGGTGCCATCCTTAGACTGGTGGTCTTGGGTTCTATAGGAAAGCAGGCTGAGCAAGTAATGAGGAAAAAGTTAGTAAGCAGCACCCTCCATGGTTTCTGTATCAGCTCCTGCCTCCAGGTTCCTGTCCTGACTTCCTTTGATGGTGAACAGCAATGTGGAAGTGTTAGCCAAATAAACTCTTTCCTCCCTAACTTGCTTTGGTTATGGTATTTTATTATGGCAATAGTGACCCAAACTAAGACAGACAGACAGACAGACACACACACAGATAGGTGTGGTTGTTGCACATATAGAACTTGTACTCAAGATGGAGATAGGCGTATCTTGTGTTTGAAGCCATTCTGGGGTAAGTAACAAGTTCAAAGGTAACTTGGGCTACATATGTCTCAAAAACCAAAAAACAAAAACCTCAAGGAGCAAACAACCAACCAAAACAAAGATAATAGCTCACTTTTAAAATGAGACTCTTCTCTTAGCCTCATTAAGCATAAATCCATTAGCCATTTAAACCATGAAGGGGTCAGAGCCCTAAGGATTCCATCATTTCCCAAGGGCCCTGCCTCTGCACAGGGGACCAAGCCTTCACCATGAGAGCCTTTTTGGGGCAGTTAGATAAAAGAACGATTTGTGAGAACAACCTTCAACAAACCAGGGCTATCTCCTTCCTTCCTTCCTTCTTCCCTCCCTCCCTCCCTCCCTCCCTCCCTCCTTCCTTCCTTTCTTTTTTCTTTTTAAATAAAGATTTATTTATTATGTATACAGTGTTCTGCCTGCTTGTATGCCTGCACACCAGAAGAGGGCACCAGATCTCATTATAGATAATTGTTAGCCACCATGTGGTTGTTGGGAACTGAACTCAGGACCTCTTAACCTCTGAGCCATTTCTCCAACCCTGCTCTTTCTTTTCTTGAATATCATTGCATAGTTTAGCATTTACTCTCTGGAGTCTATTCATGCCCATTGCTAAAATATGCAGCGACACTCAAGAAAAGAGAGAGCCTTTTTCCTCAAGGGCTGTGCAGATAAAGACAAAGTCATTGTTCCTGCTGGGTCATACTAGTCTGGCTTTAAAACAGTATCGCACAGAGGGAACCCACTCTTGTACCAAGTATAGTTGATTTACTTGCAAGGAGTACTTGCAAGTCTCCTATTCTAGTGGGGGATGTCCCATAATGTTTGGGGGAGAGGCCTTAGGTGGATTCCAGGAATTTGTGATGGTTGGTGCTGCCTATAACCACCTGGGAGATGGGCCTCTGGGCATGTGGTTCTGTTAACTGAAGCGGGAGGACCCATCTGTTGTGGCTGGTGACATACCTTGGCTGGTCTCCTGGACTGTATAAGATTGAGACAGGGAGAGGAATGGCAGCATGCATCCTTCTCTGCTCCTCATGTGGCCTTGATGTGCCTTTGCTGCAAGTTCCTGCAGCCTCCGCTTTCCTGCCATTATGGATCCTCTCCTTGAACTGTGGGCCAGAATGAACTCCTTTTAGTTGCCTTTGTCTGAGCATTAAGTCACACTGTGGTGGTTTGAAAGAAAGGGGTGGCACTATCAGGAGGTGTGACTTTGTTGGAGGAAGTGTATCACTGTGGGGGGTGGGCTTTGAGGCCTCCTTTGCTGAAACTATGCTCAGTGTGACGTACAGTTGCTTCTGCTGCCTGCGGATCAAGATATGGGACTCTCAGCTCCTTCAGCACCATGTCTGCCTGCACGCTGCCATGCCCTCTACCATGCCTTAATGGACTAAACCTCTGAACTGTAAGCCAGCCCTAATTAAATGCTTTCCTTTATAAGAGTTGCCGTGGTCTTGGTATATCTTCAAAGCAATAGAAACCTTAACTAGGACACACACCAACAGGAGAAGAAACTAAGGCAGATGTTTACAGCCGTGACCTGGAAAGGGAGCAGGTGGGATTCAAAGATTCATGTGTGCATAACTTCACTGGTGCCCTAGCTGGCTGTGTTTTATCTCAGCTGGCTTTATTCTTTACCCCCTTCCCTCTCCCACATATAACTCTTTACCCATGATCATGTAAACAAACCTAATTAAACTCATTTAGTCTACAATAATGACAAAGAGACATGAGACTAGGAAGGGAAGAGAGGAGCTGGGAGGACAAAGGGGATCAGTGAGAGTGCGTGGCGGGGAATAGAAGAGGGTAATGTGGGAGGGCTGGTATGAGAACATTATAATACACGTGGTTGAAAAGACCTACCCAAATCTCCACTGTGTAGGATTAATAGATGCTAGAGACACTGACATGACAACAACTTCTGTTTGTGGACCTGGCACTCAGGAGGCTGAGGTAGGATGATCATCCTCAATTTAAGGTCAGTGTGGACTTCATGTCAGCCTGGGCTACAGATTGTCTCGGCAAACTCTGTCAATGGAAATCTGGGCTATTTATTATATATATTAAGGACAGGGATTTATTTCTTATGGTTCTGGAAGCCGGAAAGTTCAGGAGGAAGGGACCACATCAGGTGAGCTCCTTGTAACCTCATAATCCCAAAGCAGGAACTAGAAGGTAAAATGAGCATTAGAGACAGGAAGATGGAAACACTTTTGGGGCAACTAAGCTATTTGAATAATAACATTAACCCAGTCAAAAGGTTAGATCTCTGGGCTGGGGCTAAGGAGATGGCTCAGTGGTTAAGAGAACTTAATGCTCTTGCAGAGGACCTGAGTTAAGTTTCCAGAACCAACATCAGGCAGCTCAGTTGTAGGAAGGCTGTTTGTTCCCAGCTGCTTAGCCCCAAAATAATCACACAGAAACCATATTACTTGCAATATTGTTTGGCCAATACCTTAAGTGTATTTCTGGCTAACTCATATCTTAAATTAACCCATCTCCATTAATCTGTGTATCGCCACGAGGCTGTGGTTTATCGTGTAAAGTTCTGGCATCTGTCTCCAGCGGGGATACATGGCTTGTCCCTGACTCCGCCTTCTTTCTCCCAGCATTCAGTTTACTTTTTCCCACCTAGCTCTACTCTATCCTATCACAGGCCAAGACAGCTTCTTTATTCACTAACCAATGGTATTCACAGCATACAGAGGGGAGTCCCACATCACAGCTCACAACTTCAGGTTACCCCAGCTCTCTCCAAGGAGTCTAACACCTTCTTCAAATGCATCTACCTGCTTACCCATTCTCACATATACCATAAATAAAAATAGAATAAATCTCTTTAAGATTAAAAAGTTAGACTGTTCTATGATGCCCACACTACCTTTGATGTATTGGCCCCTTTGTCTCCAAGGGATATCTCCTTGATGCCTTCTGTCCACAATAAAATCAACACCAGAAGCATGAGGGATTAAGAAGCCAATGCAGATCCTGTATTGATGGCACACATCTGCCTTCCTTCCTTCCTTCCTTCCTTCCTTCCTTCCTTCCTTCCTTCCTTCCCTCCTTCTTTCCTTTATTGGCTTTTCAAGATAGGGTTTCTCTGGCTACTTTAAAACTCACTTAGCAGACCAAGCTGCACTGGAACACAGAGATCTGCCTGCCTCTGGCCCCCTGACATGATGGGATTAGAGTGTTCCACAATAACCAAGGGTGATGTAGGCCTTTAATACCAGTGTTGGGGAGGCAGAGGCAGACAAATCTTTGTGAGTTCAAGGCGAGTGAGTTCCAGGTTAACCAGGGCTACATAGTGAAACTCTGTCTCAAATTTGCAAAACAGGGGCTAGAGAAATAGCTCTGTGGTGCTTGCTTCTAGAGGACGAGGAGACTCTCCTAGAACTCTGTCAGGAGGCTCTCAGTTATTTGTAACACCAACTCTGAAAAATTGGAGGCCCTTTTGTGATCTCGGTGTGGATTGCTCACACAGACACAGACATACACATCAAAACAAAACAAAACACACCACAGAAATGGCTCTTGTTATCTGGGGGGTGATATCTAGTCTAGGAAGGGAACTCATTAATGCAAGCAGAGCCTGCAGCCCCGCGCCAGGCTCTTCCTCAGCGCCACCCTCACCTCCTTGTTCCTCAGGGTATAGACCACAGGGTTCAGCAATGGAGTCACCACCGTGTAGAACACCGCCACCAGGCGGTCCTGGGAGGGGTTGGCCCCAGAGTCTGGCCGCAGGTAGATGATGGAGGCGCAGCCAAAATGCACGATGACCACCGTGAGGTGGGCCGCGCAGGTGGAGAAGGCTTTGCGCCGGCCCGCAGCCGAAGGGATCCTCACGATGGCTGCCACGATGAAGGCGTAGGAGAGGAGGATGAGGAGAAAAGAGAACAGCACCACGAGGATGCTCAGAAAGAAGATGCCAAGCGCCTTGCGTGTGCTCTCTGCACAGCTGAGCTTCAGCACAGGCGCGATGTCACAGAAGAAGTGTTCCACGTGGCCTGTGCCGCAGAAAGGCGAGGAGAAGATCATGAAGGTTTCAACCACGGCCACCGAGAAACCAGAGCAGAAAACCAAGGCTCCCAGACAAAGGCAAACAGTGGGTCTCATGATCACAGAGTAGCGCAAGGGATGACAGATGGCCACGTACCTGTCATAACCCATCAGCGTGAGGAGGAAACACTGGCTGCATCCCAAGCCCAAGAAGAAGAACATCTGGGCCCGACAGCCCGCGATGGAGATGGCCTGGCTCTCCATCAGCAGGTGGGCCAGCATATTGGGGATGGTGACCAGTGTGTAGCAGGTCTCAGAGAGAGAGAGCACGGCCAGGAAACGATACATGGGAGTGTGGAGGGTGCGATCCACCTGGATGATGGTGATGATGGTGGCGTTGCCACTGAGT
>PVIU01018403.1:0-39145 GCA_004026605.1 Ondatra zibethicus
TTGTCAAATATGAGGTGTTCATATGTTTGTGGATTAATATCTGGATCTTCTATTCGATTCCATTGGTCAACATCTCTGTTTTTATGCCAATACCAAGCTGTTTTCATTATTGTAGCTCTGTAATAGAGTTTGAAGTCAGGGATGGTAATGCCTCCGGCAATTCCTTTATTGTATAGGATTGTTTTGGCTATCCTGGGCTCTATTGAAGCCCTAAGTTCACTTTCCCCTTGAGTTTGTTTGCTGATCCCAAGGTTCTTAAAAATGTATAAAGGATCAGAAACAACTAGCAAGCTTTAAGAATTGTACCTGACGATTTAAGCTATGCTGCATGGGTTTGTAACCAAGTCTGTGTGGTAGTAATGGAAAGATCTGCAAGAAGAACTGCAACATCTGCAAGAAGAACTGCAACATGTCTGCATGAGTTGAGAAATAAATCCTCCCGTCCTTATGGCTGTTGCCTTCATTAACAAGGGCATGATGGCTAATGCTAACCAGCAGTTTAACAGAATTTAGACACACTATGGAAACAAAGTGCTAGCACGTCTATGACGGTGTTTCTAGACAAGATTACTTGAGCTCGAAAGAGGATCTTACATTTTGGCAGCACTATCACATGGACTGGGGTCCTGAACTGAGCAGAACTGAGGGCCGCTGCTTGTTGACTGTGGATGCCACATGACCAGCTTTCTCACACTCCCGCCACCAAGACGGACTGTGTCCCCAACCTGTGACCCATGACAAACCTTTTCTCCTTTAATCTGCTTTTGCAGCTGTTTTTATCTTTTGGATGTGTGATGTTAGAAATACAAAGAATTTCAGGATAATTCAAAAGGAAAACAGTCTTTCTTAATAAATGACATGGAAAGTAGAATACTTCTCAAAAACCATGTAATCGGAGTCACGTTTCATTCAATATGCTAAAATTAGCTCTTGGACTTGGACCAGGGAAATGGTTAGGCAGAAAAGTACCTACTATAGAAACCTGACAGCTTGAGTTTGGATCCTCAGAACCCATATAAAAGCAAGATGGTAGTTCACATCTATCATTTCAGTGATCCTACAACAAGATGAGAAGTACAGACAGGATGAATTCAGGGCTCGACTAGCCTGGGTGCGCCTCAGGGTGGCAAACAGAGAACGATAAAATCGCAAAAAAGGTGGACATGAGGACTGATACCTGAGACCATCTTCTGAGTTCTACATGTACGGAGTGAAGTGCAGATACCATTACACACAAATGCGCACACTCACGCACACACACACACACACACTCATACATAGAGAATAGAAACATACACAAAAATAAGTAAAATAAATCTAACAAACTTATGAGTAAAAACAAAAAAATATCTTCTTAGGAGCAAACTTTCATGATATGTCTTAGGCATTATATGCATAGACACTATACCAAGCACAATCAACACAAGGAAAAAGTAGATAAAATCATTGACAAAACATTTCTAAAGTGTACCCAAAATCAAACAGTGAAGTATGTGAAAATATCTCAAAATAAAGGTAAACATTTGCCAACACCAAACAAAAAGAAGTAGAAGATAAATTATCTACCTAAAAATTTGATGAATAATTTGAATAATGCATTTCTTCAAAGATGATGTAAAACCGATTAATAAACATGGAAATATGTTTGACTTCATTAACAATTAGGGAAATCAAAATCAAAACATTAATGAGATATTAATTTACAACATCTACATTGGTTAAAAATTTAAAAATATGGTAAGTATTGGCAGGTATAAGAAAAAACCATAGTCACAAATACTGTTGGTAGAAAGTGGGGTATGATGGAGTTGCTATAGAAACCATTTTATGATACCTGAGACTTCTCATAAAATTACTTTATCTCTCAGCTACTTTATCCCCAGGTATATATCAAAGAAAAGTGAAAAAATATCAAGACACAGAACTTATATTCTTTGAGTACATGTATGTGTTTGCATATACTTGGTGTACATGTATGTGCCTCAATGTATGTGTGCATTCATGTAGAGGCCATGAGTCCATGCTGGGTATCTCCTGAAACTGCTTTTCACTTTCTGGTTTGGACAAGGTATCTCACTAAACCTGGCACTCACTGATTTTTCCAGTCAAGATAGACGATGAGTTCTATAAATGTCCCTTCTCTGCCCTCTCTGCTCTAGACTCTTAGTGCAGAAGCCATCCCTTTAGCCCCATACCTAGCTTTTATGTAGAGACTTGGGAAGTGAGACTGGATCCTAGTACCTGTATGGCAAGAATTTTATGGATTGAACCATCTCCCAAGTCCAAGTACTTGATAATTTTAAAAGGATTATTTGTAGTAGTTAAAGGGAGATAAAAAATTTACCATTGATTGATAAATGTATAGATATAGATGCATCATGAATTATCTAGATTTAGTAAAAACTACAGACTAAAACATGTACACAGGTGAATTTTGGACATGTGGCAAATATGAAAGCCAGGCACAAAAGTTCATGTACTGTATCATACCATTACATGAAAGGTTTAGAACAGAGAAACTCATGAGACAGGAAAGGTGAGGGCTGTTGCTGGGACCCAGAAGACCAGAAAGTGGAGAATGACCATTAATGGCATGTAATTTATTTTGAGGGTATGAAAATGTGACATTGGTGACAGTTGAATTATTTCATGGCTGTGCTAATGACCACTAAATTATATGTATTAAAAAGTGACTTTTACAGTGTATTAATTGCATCTCAAATGATTTTATAAAGCAGTAACAGTATTAATAGGTGTGAACAGGGTTCTAATTGCTTCATATCAATTAGTTGATTTAACCATAAAAGCCTATGAAGTAGTTGCTATTTTTAGTGTGTTTTGCAAGCATGTAGTTAGAGAATTGAATAGTTTAACTCTTCTGAGGTCTCTTTAAGGGACAATGATGGGACTGATATGTAACAAGTGAGTTACAGTGCACACTGCCTTCTTTATTTCCTCACCCACAGTGGGAAGTGAACATAGTGGGTAGACCTAGGTGACCCAAAAACTGAATGATGTCAGTAGATCTAATTAATTGCATAGACTTATGAAGAAAGCAGAGGACAGAAAAAGAAAGAACTATTTTTGAGTGAGATGGTGTGCTGATGTGAAGATCAGGTACTTTGTTCTGTGAACATTTTCTGGGGATACCTGAGACACATGTCTCTTCACCCCAGATAAGACTTCCAAGAACAGAAACAGAAATGTGTCCAGCTATGTGCAGCTTGGTGAGCCAATGACTTTAACTGAGGTTGCTTCCAAAGCATGGACAACTTATTGGTGCCACACTACTAAAGGAAATGAGAATTCCCTCTCCCAGCAACTGTTAACTGCCTGTATAGCCTCCCAGGGAGATGCAGGGCCCCAGGATCCTTACCTCAGTTTCTTGTGGAAAGTCAATAAGCCCCATCTTGTGCAGGTCTTCCATGGGTAGTTATGATGACATCTCAAGAGGGCCATTGGCATGTCTGGAGGATAACATCCAACAGCACTCATGAATCATAATTGCCAGGGTTCAAATTAGAACATCTAGCAAGGTGAGCTGAGCATGTCTTTTAACGTTTAGGTTTCAGTTTCCCCATATGTAAAACCCAGAACACGGGAATACTAATATCTGCTAGGATGTAGGATTCAATCCTATCACAGGGGACCTCCACATTCAGCCATTGCACTGTCATTTCTGGAAACCTCTGACACACTTGTCTCTAAACTGCTCCACCATTCCTCTCCTCATATCTTGGTTTAAGCAGAAATGATTTCTCTTCCTCAAGCCTCCCGTCATGTTCAGGCCTTTACATCCAACAACACAACTCGTATTTCTCCTCTTGTGGCTAATAATTCCCACTTAGGTGGTTAATAAACCAAATTCTGGGGAAATGAGATGCCTTAATGGGTAAAGGTGCTTTCTACCAAGCTTAACAAGCTGCATTCAATCTCTGGGACCCACATGGTGGAAGGACAGCACTAATTCCCACACATTGTTTTCTTCCATAAAGAAAGATGCTACGGTACAGGTATGTCACACACACACACTCACTAAATTAACACAATTAATAAAACACAAGTTCTCCATTTTATCTTCTCAGTTAATGATGAGTTTTTGTGTCCTGCTTTGGCCAAAACCACAAACCCAACCTTCCGATCACCCTCTTGTAGGGGGATTAATAAAAACCCATAGACAGATATTGGAGTTCAACCATAAGGTCAGAAGAGAAAAACAGTCAGCCACTGGCTTTTACCTCTCCCTCAGTCTGAAATAGTGAGCCTGACTCCAGAAAGCTGTCTCCTCCCGTCTCATATTCCTCTCCAGGGCTGGTATGAAATGCATGCACCACTACCTCCTGGTTTCCATAGCAAAGCAGTGTGGCTGCTGGGATTAAAGGTGTCTCACTACTGCCTAGACTATAAGGCTGACCAGTGGGGCTGCTTTACTCTCTGATCTTCAGGCTTTAGTTATTAAAATCCAAATGAAATGTCCCTACACTCTCTCAAATCCTGTATTAAACATCACTTCCTTATAAGTACTGAAACCTTTCAATAACCAGCTATTAGTCAACTTTTTATTAAAACCCTTTTCAAGTTCTGTTTCTGGAGAAGCGTGTTCTAAAATGATGATTTGTTTCCAGGAGCAATTTAGTCCAGTTTAAATTAATTTTAAGAAACTGTTTTACTCAGAGAGACAAAATTCCAGAAGTTAGTACTTGGGCCAGAGTCTATCTAGCACTCTGTATCTCAGAGTTCTCCGCAGTGCATCTAGCCCAGGGCACTCTTCTCTTCACATTTTCTATGTAAATAGACTATATTTACCACTAACAGACAAACCTGACATGCAGATATCTTCTAACTTCCAGGGTTTTTTTTTTTTTTGCATTAGCCTATCCAGTTAACTCACAGTTTTAATTCACTGAGGTCTAAGAGCAACTTCTCATCTCCAAACAAAGTATCCATTATTCCTACTAAGATAGAAAAGGAATAAGGGAAGTTCTCATAATTTTAATGGATTGTGCATTACACAGAATTACTCAGAGATTGCTGGAATATAAAATTTTGTTCACTGGTATGTACAAACACCTTTATTATAATAGTCCATGATATATGTACCAATAGAGACATTATCACAAACAGAAATCCCATCTCTCACTAAGTTATGTCTTTAATGTCAGAGGTTTTATAGTTGTCTCCTTTCAAATAACAAACTGATTCTTTTTGTTCACTTTTAAGGCTCTCATTTTTTTTATTAAAATATAGTACTTAGACTTTCTAAAGGATAGCAATTGTAGACAAACAATACATGCTATTTATACACAACCTGGTCTTTGCACTTACCTGAAATG
Source organism: Ondatra zibethicus (assembly GCA_004026605.1). Lineage (NCBI taxonomy): Eukaryota > Metazoa > Chordata > Mammalia > Rodentia > Cricetidae > Ondatra > Ondatra zibethicus. The sequence continues at coordinate 5,334 of PVIU01018403.1, forward strand.
ACATTTGTTCTCAGGCATTGAATGTCTTTCCAAACATTTTTCTATAAGTCTACACTGATACACACCTAACACATCGCCAAACAGACAGTGAATTTGACAAGCATGCATGGTAAGTTTATCTTCCCAAAGTTCTTAGCAGGATGTGTTAGTGAAAAAAGATGATAGAGATAATACACATTAGTTTGTCAAGAACCACTGGCTTTTTTATTTAACATTTTAATTGTATTATATCATATGGTTCTAAATTGATTTTTTTTTAATCCTGAGAATGCATGTAACAGGTATATAGCTTGTGTGTTTGAAGGTATAGATAAACATGTACCAGGGTAATAAGGAAGACAGAGGTCAACCTCATTGTTGGCCCTCACCCTGTTTGAGACAAACTCTGTCTTTGTTCACAGTTGCATGTGGCAGTCCAGCTGACCCAAGAGCTTTTGGTAGCTTTCACCTCATTGCAAGAGCTCAGGGATTCTGGAAGGCTGCCATTGTGTCTGGCTTTTATGCAGGATCTGGGAATTCAAACTCAGTTCCTCGTGCATGATGCATGGCAAGCTCTTTCCTCTGCAGAGCCATCTTCCCAGCCTCTACTCCAACTTTTCAACGTTCTACACAGTGATGATTTTAAGAATTTTTTGCCTGTATTGTATTATAAATGGTGCTTTCAATCATGCCCTCCTGTGCTTGTCATGATTTTTGAAAAGACAAAGCATTAGAAGTGGGATTTTGGAGTTTAAAAGTCATGAACTTTACACTTAGGCAACAGAGTGCCTTAATACTTTAATGTTGTATAAATACCTCTAATATATTTGGTGATATTTTACTCCAGGTACTGGATGAACACAATTGTAAATATTTTATTTTTCTATTCTGTTAGACAAACAGGATTTGAAGACTGGTATCTTTTCATCACAGTCATTGTTTGTGCTCTATCAAAAATTCTTTGTTTAGATATTTTGTTCTGTTCACATCAAATTATTTATATATACACTTTTTATTTATGAAAGAGTTCATGCATTATGGAAACTAATTTTGCTCACTGTCTTTGAAATCGTCCACAGTTTATTCTCTGATAGAATATGCCATTTTGACATATTCAAATTATTGATTTTTTGTTTTGTTTTTTTGATACAGGGTTTCTCTGTAGCTTTGGAGCCTGTCCTGGAACTTGCTCTGTAGACTGGGCTGGCCTCAAACTCAGAGAGATCCACCTGTCTCTGCCTCTCAAGTGCTGGGATTAAAGGTGTACTTTATTTTAATATAATTTTAAATTTCATTTGTAACTTTGATTTATTCATGAAATTATTTATGTTACAAAATGATGGACTTCACTATGACAGTTTTCTACATGTTCATTGTGTTTCCAGATTAGTTTAATACCTTAAATATTAACCTTTCTTCTAAAATACTTGCAAGCAATCTTTTTATAATTTTAATTGAATAAACTTAAATGTATTAAAGGAATATTATATATTATAGACTAAATTAAGCTAGCTAAAGTAGCCATGACTTCACATACTTATCATCATTAATGAGGAGACCATTACCTTAGAAATTTCCAGACTTGGGACTGGTAACTCACAATTGCCTGCAAATCCAACTTCAGTTGTCTCATCTGGCCTCCATGGCACACTCAGACAAGCACACACACACACACACACACACACACACACACACACACACACACATATATATATATATAAAATCAAAAAATAAGAAATGCCCAGATATGTGCCAGTATCAACCATACCCATCATGTTGGAGTTGATACCTAGAACTCATTACTTTATCTAATCAAAACTTTGCATTCTCTAAGCAGCATCTTTCTGTCTCTCGTACACACTCTCCATCTGTCTCTATCCTTTTGAATCTCCAATGGTGTTCTCTGCTTCTATGAGTTCACCATTTTGGAGCCCTTTTCAAGTGTATTTGGCTTATTTTATTTAACTAATGTTTTCTAAGGTCATTCACACCATGACAAATTGTCAGATTGCACTTTTATTACAACAATACATGCTGTTCATTCTATGTGTGTGAGGAAGATGGATATATATTTCAATAACTCCAAAATACTTAGCATTTGATCCCTTCCATAGGCTGTGGTTATTTGTATACCTATTTGTTTTCTGAGTGTGGAGGAAGAAGGCTTGTATCTCCTTCTCTACCATGTTATTTACTAGTATGCTTCTTGTTGTTCTTGTATGTTTGACTCTTTGTGTATGTGTGTGTGAGTGTATGCGTGTATGTACCTGCTTATTTTTGTTATATATTTAGAATTTAAAAGATGAAACTGAAAGAAACTCTGCCCCTTAAATCTTGCCTTTGTTAAGAAGGAATAACTTCTTGAAGCCTCAAAAATTACCTGCTTTCCTGATGAATTTTTAGTAAGAAGTTATAAATATTCACTCCCACAATTAATTTCCTCTGCTCGCAAGCCATGCATGTCTTTCTCCACGTATTTCTTTTTCAATTATAAAACTTGTTCTTAACCTATTGAGACTGTTTTGTTTGTTTCTTTATGTTTTTATTTTAGGAGACAGGGTTTCTCTGTGTAGCTCTGGCTATACTGAAACTTTCTCTGTAGATGATGCTGGTCTTGAACTCACTGAGATCTACCCCCGTTTTTCCTCCTGAGTTCTGGGATTAAAGGCACACACCACCACCGCTGAGCTGAGACTGTGTTTTATTTACTAAGAAAACTTGAATACTGTGTAACAAAAAAGTTTATTCATTGATTTTTGTTTAACATTTGCTGGGTGGTGGCTCAGTGGTTAGGCACTCATCTACAAGCAAAAGGATCAGAGTTTGGTCCCTTAGTGCATACACATAAATGGCAAGTGTTTTTAATTCAACCTTGGAGGGCAGAGACAAGCAAGCTGGATATCAACTAGCCTTATCAATTAGTGCTGGAGGAGATCCTCCCTCAGTCAACAAGGTAGAGAGAGATACAGGATGATTTGTGATATCTCCCATGCTCACCCATGTGCACATATATCCCCCCACATGCCTAAACACATTCATACAATGCATATCACACACACTCACACATATAGGAAAACAAGAAAAGGCACACAACATTTACTTTTCAGAGGTATTTATTTACTGAATTAATTTAAATTAGTCTTTATTGTTCTTTCTGATAAATTGATTGCAAATATATGAATATTAAAAGCTAAATGAAGTTTTAATCCATAAGTGTATTAATATTCTATTTGTTTTGATAATTAGTCCATGCTTGCATGGCAGCCAAATATCAGGCACCATTATAAATTAATGACAATAGATCTATGAACAAATAATTGTCATTTTATTATTTCTGTGGATAAAGTTTTAACCCTTAAAGTTGATAACTAGAACATTAATTAGCTTCCAAATTATTTATATTATTCTAGTAAGGTTTCTATATCAGAATTCAATGGAATTGTTAGTAAATTTATCTCTCCTTTTCCCGAATGTGACATCCAAATGCTTTTTACCATTTGCTGGCTTTGCTGTGCACAAATACACACTCATTTTGTTCTTTTCTTCTCTCTCTACATCCCCTCTCAAGCTGTCATCATTCTCCACAGCTTCAGACGTTCCTTAAGAGTTTGAAGAGTAAGGCTGAGATGTGTCACAGACCTCAATTACCTGCATGAGGCCCTTCATGACAGTCCCAGCATCAAACATGGTAAAGTGGCACGTGACTATAATCCCAGCTCTTGAGAGGAGACAGGAGGATCAGTAGTCCAAGGCCGTCCCGAGCTACATAGTCAGTTCAAGTGCCATAATAACTTTTCTTTGGCTGTGATAAAACACCATGGCCAACACAACTCCTTAAGAGTTTCAAATGTTCATCAGAGCAGGGAGCATGTGTGCAGGCAGGCAGGCATAGAACTGCAGCAATGACAGAGATCTCACATTTTTGAGATACTATTATGAGGCAGAGAAAGAGAAAGGCACTTGGAATAGTACTAGTTTTTGCACCCTAAATCTCTGACCCCAATGACTCATCTTCTCCAAGGTTATATCTCTTAATCCCTTCATAACAATTCAGACAGAATAGGGCCCATTTTCGCCTAAAGAATCACAACCAGTAAATGACACTGGCTCTGAGAAAAAAATAGATAATCTGATTCTCTTTGTAAACTGTGAAGAATGGGGTCATCTTTGTGGATTCCTGGAAATTTTTCTACTGCCAGGTTTCTTGCTAGCCCCATAATGGCTCCCTCAATCAAAATCCTTGCTCTCATCTCTGCCCTTCCTCCATCTCAACTATACTGTTCCCTCAAGTTCTTCTCACCCCTCCCGTTCTTCCCTCTTCTCCTTCAACCCTCTCTACTCCTCCCACCTCCATGATCCCAATTTTGTCAGGCAATCTTGTCTATTTCCCCTTTCCAGGTGAATCTATATATGTTTTTCTTAGGGTTCACTTTGTTACTTAGCTTCTCTAGGATCATGAAATTTAGGCTCAATGTCCTTTGCTTTACAGCTAGTATCTACTTATGAGTGAGTACATACCATGTTTATCTTTCTGGGTCTGGGTTATCTCACTCAGGATGGACTTTTCTAGTTCTATTTGCATGCAAACTTCAGGATGTTCTTGCTTTTTTGCTGCTGAGTAGTACTCTAATATGTAAATGTTCCACATTTTCTTTATCCATTCTTCAGTTCAGGGGCATCTAGGTTGTTTACAGGCTCTGATTATTACAAATAATGCTGCTATGAACATATGTCCTTGTAATATGATTGTGTATCTTTTGGGTATATGCTGAAGTGGTATTGCTGTCCTGAGGTATGTTGATTCCCAATTTTTGGAGAAACCGCCATACTGATTTTCAAAGTGTTTGTACCAGTTATCATTCCCACCAGCAATGGAAGAGTGTTCTCCTTACTCCACATCCTCTCCAGCATCAGTTATCATTGGTGTTTTTTATGATAGCCATTCTGACAGGTGTAAGATGGTATCTCAAAGTTGTTTTGATTTGCATTTCTCTGATAGCTAAGGAAGTTGAACATGTCCTTAAGTATCTGTTTGCCATTTTAAATTCTTCTGTTGAGAATTCTCTGTTCAGTTCAGTACCCCATTTTTTAATTGGGTTATTTAGAATTTTAATGTCTAATTTCTTGAGGCCTTTATATATTTTAGATCAGTCCTCTCTAAGATGTGGGGTTGGTGAAGATTTTTTTCCATTCAGTAGGCTGCCTTTTTGTTTTATTGACTGTGTCCTTTGCTTTATAGAAGCTTCTCAGTTTCAGGAGGTCCCATTTATTTATTGTTGTTCTCAGTGTCTGTGTTACTGGTGTTATACATAGGAAGTGGTCTCCTGTGCCCATGCATTGAAGGCTATTTCTCCCTTTCTCTTCTATCAGGTTCTTGTGATTAGAATTATATTGAGGTCTTTAATCCATTTGGACTTGAGTCTTGTGCATGGGGATAGATATGGATCTATTTTTCTTCTTCTACATGTTGACATCCAGTTATGCCAACACCATTTGTTAAAGATCTGTTTTTTCCATTGTATAATTTTAGCTTCTTTGTCAAAAATCAGGTGTGCGTAGGTGTATGGACTAATATCTGGGTCTTCGATTTGATTCCATTGGCCAAGCCCTCTGTTTTTATACCTGTACCAAGCTGTTCTCATTACTGCAGCTCTATAAAAGAGCTTGATGTCAGGGATGGTGATGTCTCTGGAAGTTTCTTTATTGTACAGGATTGTTTTGGCTATCCTGGTTTTTTTTGTTTTTCCATATGAAGTTAATTATTGTTCATTCAAGGTCTGTGAAGAATCATATTGGGGTTTTGATGGGGATCACATTGACTCTACAGATTTCTTTTGGTAGGGTTGCCATTTTTATTATGTTTATCCTACCCATCCAAGAGCATGGGAGATATTTCCATTTTCTAATCTCTTCTTCAATATCTTTCATCAAAGGCTTAAAGTTCTTGTTGAACAGTTCTTTCACTTTTTGGTTAGTGTTACTCCAAGATATTTTACGTTATTTATGGCTATTGTAAATAGTGATGTTTCTCTGATTTCTTTCTCAGCTTCTTTATCATTTGTATATAGGAGGGCTACTGATTTTTTTCAGTTGATCTTGTATCCTGTCACATTACTGAAGGTATTTATCATCTGCAGAAATTCACTAGTAGAGTTTTTGGGCTCACTTATGTATACTATCATATCATCTGCAAATAACAACAGTTTGACTTCTTCCTTTTCAATTTGAATCCCCCTGATGTCCTTTTGTTGTATCATTACTCTAGCCAGAACTTCAAGAACTATGTTGAGTACATAAGGAGAGTGGTCAACCTTGTTTTGTTCCGTTTTTAGTGGGATCACTTTTAATTTCTCTCTGTTTAAGTTGATGTTGGCTGTTGGCTTGCTGTATATTGCTTTTATTATGTTTAGATACAGACCTTGTATCCTTGATCTCCCCAAGACCTTTATCATAAAGGGATGTTTCAGGGTTCCATTGAGGTTACCAGGGGGAGAGGCAAGTTTGGGGGTGGAGTGGGATTAGCAGGGTCTGACGAATGGGATGGGGGTATTGGAGCAGCCTACCTGAAGGAAACTCTTCTACTGGCTAGCTGGAGAAGAGGAGGCACGTGGGGGAGAGGCCCAGTATTTTGCCCCAGTATGGAGGGCCTAGAGAGTGGGGTGTTTTACTGGGTGGCTGATCACTCACCTCTTGTTCCTCTCTTTGTAGTAGCAGGCTATATTTCTGGAACTAATTATTATAGACTAGGCTGACCTGAAACTCATGGAGATTCACCTGCCTCTGCCTCTCAAGTGCTGGGATTATAGGTGTTCACCACTACCTCCTGGCTCTATTTATCTTTTTTGACAGATTCAACTTCACATAACCCAGGGTGGCCTTGAGTCCTGGGATAAAGGTGTGTGGCCAACACTCCCTGGCCTCTAGAGATGAAGCTATGCACTCTGATCTTCAGGCAAGCTTTATTTATTAAAATACAAATAAAATATCATTTTATTTTCTCTCTTTGTCAAAAGTAAAAAAGAAGGCTTTAGCTAATATAAGAAAAACTATGCGCAATAAGGACAATAACTACATACTATACATACAGGCAATAAGTATATCAACAATGTCTAGTCCATTTGAATTTAACAAATTGAGAAAAAATACTGCATTATCTATATTATCTTAGTGAGTCCAAAGTCTTGTACTTAATTTACTTTCTACTATAACTTGCATTCAAACTATTATTACTTGCATTAAAAACTACCTTTTGGTATCTCTCAATCATATACACTTTACACTTCTTTATTGAATTTCTTCTCTGAGACTCATGAACAAGAAACCTATAACTAGAACTCTCTAGTCTTCAACTACCTCAGAGACCAGAGAAGGAGATAATACTGAGTAAGCAGGAAGTGCAAGAAAGCGACTTCCAAAAAGTATTAAATTTTGACAGAAACAGCTGGCTACCTGTACAGTCAAACAAAGTTTGTCTGCAATGTTGGGACATCTATCTTCAGCCTAGAGGCTGAGAATATTTGACAGACTTTTCTATGAAGCAGGATTTTTGAAGGACTGTCTCATCTTGTCTTGTCAAGGTTTGGCAGTCACTCTCTTTTGTGTCTTCCTATCCAATTAGTACAGGATACTGCCAACAGTTGAGGCAAGAATATTTTCTTGTCCAGTGGCTTACTTTTGTCGCAAAGAAAGAAATCTCCATCTGGAGTTTCTTTGATGCCCATTATCTTTATTGAAATCGATTGGTGTTTCCAGGAGCAAACATATTTCATTGTGATAATAAAGAACCTATGTTACTAAAACATCTTAAATGCCGTATTCTGTACTTCTCTGAAGTGTTTGAAAATAATTTACCTAAAATATATCATTTAACTTGAAATCACACCTAATATGACTGCAAGTTTGTTTGTAATAGGTGACTAATTACTAAACTACCTTTCCTTATTAACCTAAGCAGTTGGTAATAACTTTCAAGGACTAGAAATTTACATTACATTGTTAAATGACCTATATAAGTACAATACCTTGAACATAATTATAATCTATGTACAGTAGTATGTTTTAACATAAATAACCTTAAATTTGTATCAATATACAAAATTTGTATATAACATACAAAAGTTCAATCAGTGTAAAATATTTAAAACTAGTTGTTTTAAAAAGTAGATTCAATCTTTACCTTTTTTATCTTATCATATACATATCTTCCCCTTTTTAATAATAGATTCAATAATCTACACTTTTCTTCTATCATATCTGTATCTTCTTTTTTACTTTTCAAAACAAGAATTCTGGATCTAATCTGCTTTGTTCAAATTTTGTCCTGATTATAACCAGTAGCAACTTATAACCAACCCCACTGAACAATGACAACTATCCATAACCTATTGCATGACTAAAAACCACCTACGCAACTCTTGGGAATGTCAGCATTGTATTCTTAAATTACTTTCTGCTGTCTTCTGGCAATGGCATTTTTAGGGCATCCTGAAATAAAAATTATTTAATTGTCAAGTTCTGTGAGTGGCAGTTTTACCATTTGTTTTGGGTTAATTGACAAGGCCTGGGAGAGGTAGCTTCATCATTTGTTGTCCAGTCTCTGTGAAATGGAAAAGTGCAGGTCTTTTTTCTAGTCCTGACTAGAGTAGTCAGTGAGGCCAGATTATCTCAGCTAGCCACCTTGAAATTGTTCTGAGCAGTTTGTAGTCCAAAGCTGATCTTTAGGCAGTGTTTTTTACAATTTGGTGGTGTTACCATTGTTTTGGAAGAATTATTGGTGTGGGGCCCCATCCTCCTTTTGGAGACATCAAAGGCCACTGTTAGGCATACACAAAAGTTCATTTCAGAAAACAGAGAATCAAACCTGAAATTATGTACAGGAAGGTAGAGGTAGATGAAACCTTTTTCTAGAATTAGTTAGTAATTTATTTAACCATTCATATCATGACAAAAGTGTAATATATATATATATATATATATATATATATATATATATATATATAGTTAATCTTTTAAATTTTGAGGTGATATTTATACTTAAGGAAAGCTGTTAAGAATCAATATAAAATCAAAAGATTATGAGATTAGTGGCAATATAATAGTTGTTAAATATTTGTTTTTCTTCTGTCCCGTATCAGGTGACTCTTCTGACATGAGACAAAGATTTTGGGTTTCACTTTAATAAGTATGCTTGGCTTTAGAGAAAGAAAAAGCCACACTTCAACTCCAAAGCCAACTTTAATCTTTAACTAGACTGGGGCTACAAAGAAACCACTTGCAATATATGTCTGTAGAGAACAGCAGAAATAAGCATTTGGGAAAATTTATGAAACTTTATCCTGTTGGAAATGTGATATAACAATAGGCCAATTTACCCTTTTTCTTGTGATATTTTTTATAGATGACTTGTCCTTTTTCTTCAGATGTCTCATTTGTGTGGTAGTCTTTGGATTCCTTAGCTGGACACCTTTATTCTCCTGAAAAGACTGAAACAAAACACTTCCCCAACCATAATATTGGGGAGGTTCCTTTTGGTAAGTTATTTCTGATTAAATTAAAAGCATTTGTTATTTTTTACAGGTTAGTTTTGATTAAACAGCCATGATGCTTAATGAACTATCATCTCTTCTAATTAAGTGGTTACTCTTGTTCAAATTGAATCCTTTTCAACTTTGATGGGTATCTGTAGGTTTTCTTTTCCCGTGGAAGCAAAAGAAAAACCCCATCCCCAATGTAAAATACATCCTAGTTTCCACTGTCAGGTCAGTACATCTTAGAATACATTGGCTAATTTAATTCCATAGCATTTTCTACTATCCAATGTCTTTCTGCTGCTGTTGTTCCTTCTTTATTAACATTAAGAAAACTCCAAGACAGTAAAGCATTATGCTGTATTAAGGGGGCGATCTGTAGTGAGAGGAGCTGTGGCTCTGTCCCGCTGCCTGGCTAGCTTACATCCAAAATAACCACACAGAAATTGTATTAATTAAATTACTACATGACCCATTATATCTAGCTTCTTCTTGGCCAACTCTCACTCCTGCTTTAACCCATATCTAGTAATCTGTGTATCACCACGAGGTCATGGCTTCCTGGGAAGATTCTAACCTACATCTATCTCAGGCTAGAGATTCATGGCATCTGCCACACTGTCTTTTCCCCAGCATTCTCTTCTGTCTACTCCGCCTACCTGATCTCTGCCCTATCAAAGGCTAAGGCAGTTTTCTTTATTTACCAATGAAAGCAACACATAGAAAGAAGAACCTCCTACACCATTATTCAATCTATTTCTGGTGGTCTTTATCATCCCCTTGTGTTCATTTAACATACCCTTTAGAATTCAATTTGATCTTTCTATACATACCTACCCTGCAGGATAGTGTGCTATACTTGTAATATATTTTATATTATAATAAGCAAAAGACTGTTCCATCTTCTTAAAGACATATGTTGAAGCATTATCTGTTTTTATTTGTGCAGGTATACCCGTGATGGTCAGAACTTTTAGCAAATATATGATTACCAAATCAGCTTTTTCCAAAGTTGTCCATTCAAAACCTGAACAGGTGTCAATGGTGTGGTGTACATATTTTAGCTTTCCAAATTCTACAAAATGAAACACATCTATCTACCAGATTGCATTTCTCCGAGTACCCTGTGGGTTACTCCCTGCAGGTAGTGTTGTTTGGTTGTATAAAGAACAAGTAAGACATTTCCTTATAATTTCCTTGACTTGTTACCACACGCTGGAAAGGTCTTTTTTTAAACCTTTGCTATAGACATGATACTTTTTTATGAAATTCTGAGAAATTCAGCCCCCTTCCAATAAACAATTGATTGATTTCTGCATTACGTTGTAGTAGAGGTTCTGGCAGATCCATCTGGGATCATATGTGTGATATATATATTGGATAATACCTATTGCTGATTATATCTTTTAAATGAATAAATGATAAAGTCAATTGTGTATAATCTGGTATAAATTCAGTGGTTTCAACATACAAAACAATTTCTGCATAGTGGAAATTGGTAACTATGTTAAGACATTCCTTAAAATATCTTAGTAACTTGACAATAGCATATAATTCTGACTTTGGACAGATTAATAAGGGATTTGATCCACTTTACTTAAATTTTCTGAGTTATAATCTGCCTTTAATGGTTTATTTCACTAGTATTTGTATGGGCTCTATACAATGCAAGGAAGGATCCAATTAGTTCTCTTTATAAAAGAAAAGTATGAATTTTCTTGCTTTGGGGATATTTGTTGTTAATCTTTCCCCAAAAATTAACTACAAGCTCTTTGTAAGGGCTCATTTTCTGCTCATAATTTGTCAATTTCATCATTAGTGAATGGTACTACAATTTCTGTTAGTCTATTCCTGCTAATTGATGAAGTCTCAATTATCCTTTAGAATTAACTCAGACTTTTTCCACATAAGATTTTAATTTTTTACTTGGTTTATGTGGTAAAAAAGATACATTGTAAGATAATAATATCTTCCCTCTTTATTAAAATTCCTATAGTGGAGTTCTTGGAGGGCATATGAGCAGAATGCAGTTAAGCTTCAGATCCACAGGATACATATATGCCTTCTCTAATTTATTTTTAATCAATGCCAGTTATCCCTCACATTTATCTGATTATTCCCTGGGATTATGTAAGTCATTATCACTATATAAGGTTTTGTTTAAATTAATCAGATTATCAATCAGGTTTTTCCCAATATTGGGTCATAGAATGGAAATGTCTCCTAATAATCTTGAAAGTCATTAAGAGTCTGCAATCAATCTTTCCTAATTTGCACCTTTTGGGGTCTATTTTTTTGTAAAACTATTTTATAGAATAAATAATTAATAGAACCTCCTCTTTGTATTTTTTTCAGGAGTAATTTGTAATCCCAACAAGGCAAAATTTTCTTTACTTCTTCAAACCTTCCTTCTAAAGTATATATATTTAAAATAGCTAATGAGATGTTATCCATGTAACAGTAAACTATAAAATTAGGAAATTGCTTATATATCATTTCTAGTGGCTGACTTATGAATATTGGCACAGGGTGAGACTATTTTACACTACCTGTGAGAGAATCTTCAATTGCTATATCTTAGCAGGTTGAGAATTATAAGTAGGCACAGTGAAGGCAAATTTTTCTTTATCTTTTTCTTTTAAGGGTATAGTGAAGAAATCTTTTAAACCAATAACTATAAGAGGCTTTACTTTAGGTAATAGAGAAGGCAAATGAATTCAAGACTGTAGAGAGCCCATTGTCTGATTCACCTTATTAAAAGCTCTTAAATCTGTTACATTCTCTATTTTCCAGATTCTTTTTAAAAAGTAACAAAATAAGAGATTTACAAAGGTTTTTTGATTCTTTAATATGCTGAGCATTTATTTGCTCCTGTACCAGCTATTCTAAAGCCTGCAGTTTCTTCATTGTTAAGGCAATTGCACAATCCATATACATTTGTCTGTCAACCATTTTAAAGGTAGGACTGTTGGTGTGTTTGGAAGATCAGCAGCTGTTTTGCCTTGTTCTTGTACAACCTGACTGTTCTTTATAATACCTTCTAATAGTTATCCCAGAAACATATGTTAATTTATGGTTTGTTTCTAAGACTGGGGGAATGTTAATCTGAGTATTCCATTGCAGTCACAAATCCTGTCTCCACAAATTCATTGCTATGTTAGTTACATATGAATTTAATTTTCCTTCTGTCAGGCCAGTTCTATATGTTTGACCCATCTTACATTCTGTTTTACCTCAGATAAAACTCCAATCACTAAAAGTTGAACATTTATGTCCTGAAGAGGCCAGTTTGAACCCAAGATTCTGGTGAAATGATTATTACATCAATAACCATGTCTACCAGACATTCTATGACAACATTATTTATTCATATTTTATATGCTATTCTTTTTAATTGATTTTTATTGAGATATACATTTTTCTATGCTCCCCTACCTTCCTCTCCCCTCCCCTTTAATCCTCTCCCATAGTCCCCATGCTCACAATTTACTCAGAGATCTTGTCCTTTTCTACTTCCCATGTAGATTAGATCCATGTATGTCTCTCTTAGGGTCTTCCTTGTTGTCTAGGTTCACTGGGATTGTAAACTGTATGGTGGTCTTCTTTACTTTAGGATGTGGGATTCCCCTCTCTATGCTGTAAATACCATTGGTTAATTAAGAAACAGTCTTAGGGCTGTGATATGGTAGAACAGAGCTAGGCAGGGAAAACTAAACTGAATGCTGGAAGAAAGGAGGCAGAGTCAGGAAGAAGCCTTGGAGCTGCCACAATTATAACACTTGACCTTTTTATTATTCCTCAAATAACTGGAAATCACCTAACCTAAACAAGCATTGTCATGATCATGATACTCAATATTGATTGTTTCTCAGATATATTCATCCAAGTGTGCTGACCTTGCTTTTAAAGGCTTAGTTATCCTGTTGAACTGAGAATTAGCATTTTCAAAAGCCCACAGATTCAATTATCATTTTTCTACGTTCTGAATTTGATACCATTCTATTTGCTGCTGAAGTCAGTCTATGTAAGAAATCTGTGAAGGCTTCCTTTGGGCTCTGCATAACTCTAGTAAATGACTCAATTTTCTTTTCTACTTCTCCAATTCTGACCAAAGCATTCAAAGCTGCTTCATGGCATGAACCTAGGGCCTGGTTTTCATATAAAGATTGGCTAACTCTAGCATCACTCTGTTGCTCAATAGTCTTAGGGTCTTCTCTGAACTAGATACTCCATTGTAACTGTGGACTAGGCTATAAAACAGCTTTACTCATGTCTATCCAGTTTTAGGGACATTTCTATTATAAACTGATCACAAGTTTAACATTTGCTTCATAAAAGGTGTATGCCTATCATATGAAACTATCACTTCCTTGTATATTCTTAAATCTAATATTGACATAGGTGTCCATTTAGCTCAAATTCCTGGAAGGCTACTGGATATATTAAGATTGGTTGTTTGAAAACTTTAGGTTCTTCCTCTCTAAACTTATAATGCAATGATGAAATTGGTTCTTCATAAAATTCCTCTATTTGCATCAGCATATCTCTGTAATCTCTCTTCTTAAGTTTTTCTAAGGCCTGTATCTTGGCTGTCAAACAAACAACTTTGGAAGAGATGAACCAAAAATTATCAAGACAACAAGGATTATCAAAATGATAATCAACAGTATGCCAATCCCGACTAAGTTGATTATCCCTTCCTTTAGTTGTTCCATTTTTAAATCATGCATTCCATAATCATACAGAGACCTAACTTTCTCCATTGTAATTGTGTTTCTCATTTGCTGTTGTGGGAAAAATGCTCCCTCTTTTAACAAATGTCTCCTTTTAGAAATCTCAATTTTCTTACCAAATCTGCTGCCAATGATGATGAAGATGTGAGGCTGATCGCTGCTGTGTAGAACAGTAAAAGCCTGACTGCATTTCAAGGCAGCTAGCTAGCTTAGCAGCAACCCAAGCAGGGGTTTCAGGGAAAGCCCACTAGGAAAGATGAAAGAAAACACTTGCTGGTAGGACAGTGATTCTAGCTGTATGTAGCAATGGCCTATGTCAGTGGCTGCAAAACCACAGTCAAATGGTTTTTCTCTGAATGCATACCCCAAACATTGGGTGCTAGATATAGCATGAATAATAAAAACCCAGAGACAGATATTGGGGTTGAAGCTGAAGATCAGAAAAGCAAAGCAGCCAAGCCACTAGAGAGTTCTTACATCTACCAAGTCTCAGATGAACAAAGTGGGGATCCCATCCTCAATGTGACCACAGACTGCAGTGCTCTCCACCAAACCTCAGACTGCATTGTTCTTGTCTCCTCCTGCTTTATATACCTCTCTCCACCCAGCCATATTATTCCTGTCTCCACCTCCCTAGTGCTGGATTAAAGGCGTGTGACCCCTGAGGGTTGGGACCACCTTTGTGTGGGTTCTATTTCTTTTTTAGACATATTCAATCTCAAGTGGCAGAGAGTAGCCTTGAGTCCTGGCATTAAGGTTTGTGCCATCACTACTTGGTCTCTAATGGCTTAGCCCTGCGCTCTGTCTTCAACCAAGATTTATTTATTAAAATACAAATAAAATATCACTATACAAAGCAAAAATGATTGAATAATATTTGAAAGTTCTATTTTTTTCACTTTTGAACCTTTTAAAAATATATTTCTCTCAAATACCTACATAACATTTGCATAACAACTATATATAAAGAAATAAAGACTTGTACTGATAAAACTTATTAGACTAACCTTCAAAAGTAATATATTTCTGACTGATAAGAGGGCTGTGTTCTATAAAACTATTGGGGAGATGTAAATAAACACCTACTTACTTACCCCAGATAGAGAACCAATGATAGAACAAAGTAAGAATACCATCAAAGTTCAACCTAGTGATCTATGAGGTGTTTTAGGGGTTACTTACAGAAATATGGATGAGGGGTGACTTACAGGAGCAGAAATGGCTCAAAAATAGCTTTATCACCAGAAGTCACTACAGCATGGGTGACAGTTCATCAAAACTAGAAACTTGGAGCCTACTTTACAACCTGAGGGCAGTTCAAAAGGGTTGGAGACTGTTGCTTGCAGATAGCAAAGTTGTTCTGAGTCTCTTCTAGGAAGTCCAGAAGGTCTCTGCTTCTTCTAGGCAGCTCAACTTGTCAGAGGGTCAGTCTCAGCAGTTCTTACTACTTACATATGCTTGGGAAGGATGGGGTATAGTGAATCTGGACAGTTTCAGGGACTTTCTGAAGTCACTGAGTTGTGTTGTTCTTGAGCTTAAGGAACTTCCCTGCAGCATGAAATGTTTCACCTTTCCTTTGAACATCAGGTTGTTTTACCTCTCCTTCAAAATCCTGGGTTTAAGCCTCCCTCCAAGATGGAAGAAATGGCTACACAAAGGCTCAGTGGGTAAAAGTTCTTGCAGCTAAAGCTGATAACCTCAGGTCAAGCTCCAGAACCCATGCCATGGAAGGACAGAGCTGATTCCCACAAGTTGTTTTCTGACCTCTACACACACATCATGTTGTCCCTTCCATATACACAATAAATAAATGTAAAAAGTTTGCAATAAACACAAAAGTAAACACATTATCTAATAGTTGCATTGCTAGTGTATTTGACCACTATATGTATCTAGTGTCTATTTATTTTCCATAAGTTCCCACTTTTTATGACTAAAAGGTTGATTTTTATTCCTTATATACATTTTAGGAACAACAAGCCTTAGTTTATTTTGTACATTGTAGTCTTTTTTCTTCTTCATCTAAGTACTGCATGTCAGTGTCTTGATTTGATTAATAGAACTATGTTCTGTATCTCTTTCTCTCTTCCATGGTAGTTATCTATGTTCATGTGAACTGCATTTCCAAGTAGATAAAAAAAAAAAACTCTGTAAACTGTAGGAAGCAGAATCACTTTAAGCTTACTTTGGATTAGTGAATCCCTTGTACATTCAAATCAAAACTAAAAATAGTTCTTTAACCAAATTCTCCTGCTGAATGCTTCCCAGATAAAATAACAAGCAAGACCTTGACAACAACACTTAGGTCAACATAGCCTGACAATTATTTGATTAGACCTATTTCATCAGTAGGAAATATGTGGGAATAAAATAAATGAATAATTATTGAGTCCTCAGCCACAAATGAGGCATCTATATCATTCCCTACAATGCTCAAGGAACATCAGAAGAAAAGGGTGGAGGAGTAGCAGGAAGAATTGTGGAGTAGTGTTCTGGTCATGACATGGCCATGGCACCATTAAAGTCTACAGATGTGATTACATGTACAACATCTGAACAAGATTGGATCTAGCAACAACGTATCACAAAGTAGGGCGGGACCTCAAGCCTTTAGGCTTCCTGAGGGATTTATAAGTAGTTACTAGTTGGTGACAGAGGTGCTGTGGCAAGATGCCCATGGTCCTGCAAACAACTCCAATGAGACACTTTGGAGCAAAAAAAGGAGAGCTGTAAGGAGAAAGGTAAGGTCTTAGTGGAAGGGAAGAAATACAAATGAAAGTTATGGAAGCAAATATGATTTAAATGTGGTATATGCATGCATGAAAATGTAATAATCAAATTCATTATTATATACCATGAATCTATGCTAATAAATATAAAGAATAATTTATAATAAAAATGAAGTGCATCAAATGTAACTATATGTTTTGCAGATCAACCAATCATAGATTTTATTGAACACCTATTGTGTATTTTGCTATTTTATTCAGAAAAGGCCTGTGAAGCAGATATTTATATATAATCTCTCATGTTCTAGTAACTACTTATAAATCCCTAGGGAAGTATGGAGGCTTGAGGTTCCACCTTACTTCCTGATACATTGTTGCTAGGTCCAATCTTGTTTAGGTGTTGTATGGGTAATCACATCTATAGATTTTAATGGTGCAATGGCCATGTCATGACCTGAACACTACTCTACAAGCGAATGAGGTGGAGTACAGCATTATGTACAAGGAACATTTACTATGACAACAAAAGGACTATACCAAGTTGTTTTAAGACCTTTCTTTCCAATCTGTTCAATACATGACTTTATTGTATTTCAAACACATATGTTTATGTTACTTAAGCATTTAGAGACTCTATTAAGCAAATTAAAAATAATGTTTCATTTTGTATTTTACACTTGTCTATAAATTAGTAAAATTGGTCCCATCCTTAATCATAGCATATAATTTTGTTAACGTCACCATAACATTACATTGCAGGATATGACTTCATTTAGTTCCTAATTTCAGAAAATCCTTAAAATAATCCATTATCTGCAAAAGGGCTGGGTTATTGCACTTGTATCTGCCCCATGTACTGCGTGTACAATTACAGTGTATGTGGAACATGAAGGATGGCCCTGATTTTGAACATGGTTTATACTTTTCAATACCACATGGGACTTGAAATTTCTCACATACCTGACTGAATTTCAAAAGGCTAACTCTTGTGCAGCCAAGGCTAGAATATCTTCTAGTGTGCAGAAAGCTTCCAGCCAATAATATTTACTGGCTTTATTATGTTGTTCTTATTTACTAATCATTAAACAATGACTCAGACTTTTAGGTGCCAGCCATAGCCTTGGCCATACTTAAGTTTTATTCTTTACAAATAGGAAACAAAAGGGCTTTTATGATTAGAGTTTTTTGTCTGAAATTGTACACTGTATATTTATATCACTGTTGTAACAAAACACTTGACCAAAACAATATAAGGATTGAAGGGTTTATTCTAGCTTCCAGGCAAGAATATCTGTCAGTCACTGTGGAGAGGCAGGCATGAAGACAGAAAGAGGAAGCAGCTGGACTTACTGTATTTATAGACAAGAAGTGCAGAACATGCCTCAAAATGAGGTCACAGGGACACATTCCTCCAGCAGGTTTCACCTCCTAAAGGTTCCATACCCCCAAACAGTGCCACCAGCTTGGGACCAAGTGATCAGACACAGGCACCTGGGGGTAACAGTTCACATTAACACCAAAGCAGCTTCCTTCCATTGTTCTTCGTCCTTTGACAAAACGATATTAAGGGACAGTGTTCTATATCTCTCCAAGTCTGGTTTCATTTTATCAAGTTCTGAAAACTCTTTTTAGTTATCTATCTATCTATCTATCTATCTATCTATCTATCTATCTATTTATCTTCATTCTGTGGAGGAACAGTAAATGCTCTTAGGCACTGAATCATCTTATTTCCAGTCACTTGTGTCCAGTTTTAAATGAAAAATAAAAAAGATAAAAACATTCTTTGGTGGTGGAAAAATGTTTCAGAGGGAGGAATTTAAAGGACATTTAACTCACTTTCTCTTTGGGCATAATTTGATGTGATCCATTCTACTAATAATTGTATCAAACTACTTGAAGCAGGTTTAGTGGGTTCCAGGAACCAATGAGCAAATACACACTGAGGATAATTTTCCCACAAGAACTCCTCTGGGTTAGAATATTCATGGGTAGAACATGAAAAATTTCTCCCCTAAAGAAAATCACAGACATATCATAGCACAACCTTCTCAAGAGTCATTTTTAACCTTATTTATTTCTTTGGCAGTATAGGAAATATTAACTATAAAGTGAGGTCTTGTCAATATCCCAATAACAGTTGCCAATGAAGATGTTATGGTTTTTAAAATTGTGTGTGTGTTCTTGCATGTATGTCATGGGAAACATGTGGAAAATGGAAGACAACTTGAAGGAGTCATTTCTCTCCTGCTATGTGGGTTTCAAGTAGGAAACTCATGTTGTCAGGCTGAGCCTTTAGTGCAATTAATCCAATAAGTCATCTCACCAGCCCGCTGTATGGATATTACTTATGTACTGGGGTTTTAGTACACTAAGGAGTAATGAGATATCATCTTCATTGTGCATCTTTGTTAATTTATGGGCTCCTTGAGGGCAAACATGTGGCTTGTCTTTGTTTTTTATTGGTATATGAATTCCCCTCTGTATATGTGTTGCTTTTATTGTTTTACCCAATGGCTTAGAAGAGTAAAGCCAGGTAGGAAATCCAAGCAGAGATACAGAGAAGAAGTCAGAGTCAGGTCAGATGTCAGCCAACCACCAACAACTAAACAAGACATGTAAAAAATGAGGTAATGCCATGGCCACCTGGCAATACTTAGATGAATAGAAATGGGTTAATTTAAGATATAAGGGGTGGCTAGAAATACACCTGCTCCATCGGCCAGACAGTATTGTAATTATTATAGTTTCTGTGTGATTATTCAGGTTTGGGATGACCAGGAAATAAAAGTACAGTTTCTGTTTACAGGTATAAAATTTATACCACAGATGAGGTAGTTTGTAATTAAAACAGAATTGTTGCTTCATGTAATTGTAGATAGAGAAGTTCAATATCAATTTGTCAGCATCTGGGGAGGATCTTCCTGTTACAGTGCAACATGGTGGAATATATCCTGTAATGAGAGAGAGAACATTCAAGGGGGACAGGAAGCAGAGGAAGACAAATGAGAGAGAAAGAAGAGAGAGAATGAATATGTAGGGGATCAGAGAAGAGAGAGAAGAGGAAGAGAATAGAAGAGAAGAAAAAGGGAAAGAGAGGGCTAGGGAAAGAAAGAATGAACATACAATAAAGATCAAACTCACTCCTAAACAGGAACATTAATCCAGATGTCCACAAGGATGGATGCCTCATATCCCCAATGCTTCTTTAAAGTCACATGTCTTAATATGATCCTAATGTCAATCAAACTGCAACATGAGTTTGGGAAAGGACCTTGAGAAAATGACCTACAAAGCCCAACCTAGACTGTGTCTCAGAAAATACCCTCCAATACACTGAATAGTACGTGACAACCACAGTGGAAGGAATAAGCCTTGTTAGCTTCTAATTGTTTTTAATCTCCAACACTAATGGCCATTAGTTTGTAAAAGAGAACTTCTAATGAGTGTCAGAGGACAAATCAAGAAGTTAACTAGAAGAAGAGAAAAACGACATCAAACATCAGAAGGCTGGTCCTTTACTAGAAGTAGAGTTATCTGGTTTGGTAAACATTTTTGTAACAGAATGATTCTCAATTGCTGCATTCATTAGCAATGGTCTCAGGTGTATTCCTTTTTCATACTCTTCAGTTCTTTTCCTGACTCCCTTCTCACCAAGCCATTCACATATTAGTCAGCTCTTTCCAGGCCATCAGCATTAGCAACTTTATCAAGCATGACGTCTCCTATCTCTAATATGAGACACAGATGGTCTTTCTCTACATGAGCTACTTTTGTCAAACATGACATTTACTTACAAGGTTGCAAAGGGGTAGATTAGAAGCTTCCTCATAATTTTTACTGCCACAGGTCATTCTTTTTCATATTCCATTTATAACCTATTAGTTACACTATGTTGTCTCCCTTGATATCCATGGTGAAACAATTGAAAATTTATGCATCATGATCAGCTTAAATAAACAGCTTCTGCTTTGATTTCATTTTTCATTATATCTACAAAGAGATTGTTCTTGCAGATTTTACAAATCAAGTCAAAGTTCCAGCCCCTTTTGGATGTGTTGATGTATATTTGTGTTTTTGCATGTGTGCATTTGTGTGTGTTTAATCACACAATCCAAGTATTTGATAGTTAATATTGATTGCTAACAAGTTCTATAATCACCTATGAGAAACAAACAAACAAACAAATCTCTGGGCAAACTGTGAGGGCATTTCCAAATTGGGATAACTGTAGTGGGAAGAACACTTGTAGTGGTTTGAATGTAATTGGCCCCCATATCTCATAGGGAGTGTCACTATTAGGAGGTGTGCTTTTGTTGGAGTGAGCACATCCTCATTGGAGGAAGTGTGTCACTGTGGGTCAAGCTCTGAGGCAGCTTATGTTCAGGATACCACCCAGTGCCTCAGATGACTTCTTGTTGCCAAACAATGAAGTCATTTGGAATATCACACTTAAAGACAATCTTTTAAGCAAATATTTAAAACTACATGGGGAACACTAGTGGGGATGTTAAAGATGTTGCAGCTGAATGCCCTGGTTGTAGCATTAGTCTCCAATATTTTTTATTTTGTACTCAGTTCTGTCTTCAGTAATAGAAGAAGTTTTTCCACCTTCTCCATTCAGCCTTGTCTTTTCTGGGGCACAGTAGATCTGAGCTGCTGGCTTTCTCACTAATTTTCTGCATCAGAATGTCTACTGCAAATTTTCTCTTACTGACATTTAAGTGTGCAGTTGATGCTGCCTTCAATACTTTCCTGGCTTAAAATAAAATGGGCTGAATGTTGAGGTATGACAATGACTCAGAGTATAAAGGTACTTGTCAAACCTGATGACAAAAGTTCAATTCCTGGCTCGTACATGGTAGAAGCAGAGAACTAACTCAATTAAATTGTCTTCTGACCTCCACACAATCCATAGAGTGTGTGCAATTCACAGTACTGTAAAAAAATAAGTAAATATGACTAACAGTTTAGTAGGCTAAAGTAATATTTTAGCAGCTACTATTTTGGTGAGAAAAATAATTGCAAAGAAAGTT
Source organism: Ondatra zibethicus (assembly GCA_004026605.1). Lineage (NCBI taxonomy): Eukaryota > Metazoa > Chordata > Mammalia > Rodentia > Cricetidae > Ondatra > Ondatra zibethicus. The sequence continues at coordinate 27,338 of PVIU01018403.1, forward strand.
ATAAAAATGTTTTCCAACAGAGAGGACCTTCATCTTGGATGGTAAGATTCACTGGGTACTTTTCCTTGCAAATCCATAGGAAAAAAAGGTAGTCTCATAGCAAAGAATGCCTATGTGCTCCAGAGAGCAAAAAAAAAAAATATGATAGAAACTGTTATGAAGACAGGGTATGTTTGCTTCTTAAAAATAAGAATAATAATTTTAAGTGCTATTAATAATTTAATAGAGCCCTGCAAAACCCAATGCAAAACCAAGTTTAGATATGAAATTGGTCAATTAATTGTATTTTAGGCACTTGCAGAACTCACTGCTAATGGATTTCACATGATTAGTTAAAGCATTGCCAGTTCAGGTTTGGGGCTAAGTGCTTTAATTGTGATAATTTATGTATTCTCTCATGTCCTTTGATTCTTCTTCTGGGCAAGGATCTAAAATATGTGGGTGTCCATTAAAAACCACGTTCGAAGTGATTCTCTCATTACCTGTATTTCCTGTGCAGTGAGGCCCCAGCTACAAGGCCTGCTTGAGCTTCTCTCTGTGGGATGAGCTTCCCCTTCTCTTTCTCACTGCAGGTGGGTTTATACCATAGGCCACACAGTAGTAATCCCTTGACAAAGCAGTAATCTGTTGGCAAAAGTTTACTTCTTAGCTGTTCACATGGATACTGTGTGTTTTTCTTTAAACCTTAGCAGCGTGCTGGTTTTTCTCTCTTCACAGAGCCAAGGGAGCAGCTTAACCTAGGACAAAGATTTGGAGAAGGTAAGGGAGTTATTCCTGCAATCCAGATTCTGCTTTCAACAATCCTGGAAGCAGCACATAACTGTTTCCCAGTGCAATTCAGATTACAAATGGCAAGGCATTCCTTCAAAACAAAGCAGCTGTGTTTTTAGATATAAAGGACATTGTGCTGAGAGGACAAAAGTGCATCTTCAGTCCTCACAAGGAGATCTGTCTTAGATAGGGTTTCCATTTCTGTGAAGAGACACTGTGATCACAGTAACTCTTATAAAGGAAAACATTTAATTGGTTGGTGTGGGAGGTCCTTCTGTATATGTGTTTCATTTATTGGTTAATAAATAAAGAAGCTTCCTTGGCCTGTGATAAGACAGAGTAGAACTAGGCATGGAAAACTAAATTGAATGCTGGTAGAATGAAGGCGTAGTCTCGAGATGCCATGTAGCTGCTGTCAGAGACAGTGATGGAACCTTGCCGGCAGGTAACAAGCCCCATGGTAAAATATAAAATAATAGAAATGGGTTAATTTAAGATATAAGGGCTAGCTAAAAATATGCTTAAGCTATTGGCCAAGCAGTATTACAAATACACACACACACACACACACGCACACACACACACAAAGAGAGAGAGAGAGAGAGAGAGAGAGAGAGAGAGAGAGAGAGAGAATGGAACTGTGTGTTTCAGCAGTGAAAATCACTTACTACTCTTTTCTCTTCCAAAAGACTTTTAAAACCCACTTTATGTGGCTCACAGCCACCTACATCTCCAGTTCCAGAGAATCTGACTCCCTCTTCTGGCTTTAGTGAATATTTGCACACATTTGTAGACACATTCTCAGACACAGATGCAAACATATAAATGATAAAATAAATAAATCTTTATAGAAACCACCACCACCAAAGACACATATGCACATAAAAATTATATTGGAAAAAGAAACCTCCACATTCTTTTTTCCTTTTATATCTATATATCTGTCTGTCTATCTATCTATCTATCTATCTATCTATCTATCTATCTATCTATCTATCATTCTATCTATGTATCTATCTATCATTCTATCTATGTATCTATCTATGTATCTATGTGTCTATCTATCTATCTATCTGTCTATCTATCTGTCTATCTACTTATTTATTTACATATTAATCCCAGTTCTTAAACACACAATGCTAAGTCAATCTGCTTGTTGGTGTCTGACAGAAGAAACACAAACAAAAAAATAAAGAAAAAAAATTTAATGCCTTGATCTTCAAGACCAGTTATTGCCAATCTCAAAGTTGAGTGTCTCACTGCAGCCTCTTGCAGGTCCACTAAGTGGCCTTTGCCTGCCCTGCACTCCAGCTCCTTCATTCCACACTGTCTCTAATCCCAGTACAACAGGGGCAAAAGATCCCTATTTCCTCTGTTCCTGTCTTTGCTGTGAACAGTGCTGAAGACAGTTGTTCCTTACCTCCTGCTAAAAAGGCTTTTTCCCCAAGTTTGTGAAAGGCAGTGAGAAGAGCTGACTCTCCTTTACATATGCATCTTTCACTCAGGAGACTTTGAAAGAGAAGCAGCCATGTAAGAAACCTGCTGTACATCCATTGTTGGTCACATTAAATGTAAACCCTCTAAGGCAATTTTAGCAGGAAAACCTAAGTAAGAGTCCTGAGTTAAAAACAATGTGGACATTTGACTTCTGTCATAATGGTTTTTTTCATCATTGCAGGGAGCCGCAGGCAAAACGCCATTACAAGATGGCGATTTCACCCTGGCAGTTCAGAGGTAAACAATTCCATATTTGGCAATGCTCCAGGACTGAGTGTCCAGGCGCTTCCCGAATGCATTTCAACCTTGGGGTCCCTATCCAATCCTGAGGGTCCTGGTGTCCACAGGCTTATCTGCAGCCAATTGAGGTTCGAACCGTGTCTTTTTTCCCTATATAAGCAGCCTCCATTTGGAGCTCGTCCTTTTCGCATCCCCTTCACCCCTTTGTCCCCTTCGCCTTCCCCTCTCACTTCTGCACTCCCTTCCTTTTGCTTTCCCTTCCTCTTTTTCCCCGTAAAACTTTCAACCGAGAGGCTCTCTAAATAAAGCGTGATACGGGAAGAATCCTGAGTGTGGTTGTTTTCCTGCTGGTCGGGGGTCGACTAGACATCATAATTTCATTTTATGAAGGACAATTTCTTGACTTATTTCTTCTAAAGGGTTTATGACATTTTAATGTTTGACCAAGGCAATAATCCATAAGTATTCAGATATTTGCCTTATCATGAAGGAAGAGCAAGTTACTGTGGATGCAAGGAGAAGAAGTGGGATACTTCAAAGTCTTACAAACCTAAATAAAATGCTATAGCCACCTAGAAATATGCTATCTGACAGCACAGTCCCTCCCTGGAGGTATAGAGCTGAAGTTGAGCAGAGCTGACTGTTGGGTTCTCTCAACTGGACATTATAAGTGAACATATGCTGGGGTCAGTTAGTGCTTTGTATATTTGGATTGGCATATTACACAATTGTTTAGCTGCATAGGTAATTAGTTACCCCTGGGGATTTCTAAGTTTTGTGTGCCATTTAGAAATTCTCTGTCCTGGCTATGGGTCCAAATAATTATTTGCTTGCTTTTTTCTGATTATAACTAACTTTAGAAAAGGCAAATGGAGGGGGAAAGACTGGAGAGCAGGTCTGTCATTGGAATTTTGTTATCTAGCTGCATAGATTTCACTAGCCAGCAAAGCTGGATTAATCTGTAGCTTTACTGGAACACAGTGATAATCTCAACAAGAATACAGCATAGGCAGGCTTTGAAATCTTGTTACCCCAATTCCCCAACTGTTGTTAACATAGGATATGCCACTATCTCAACTGGTTGTACCTTAAATGTTCATCTAAAACTCTTGTATTGAAGGCCTTGCCCAGAATGTTGCAATGTTTAGAGACAGGGCTTGCGGGAAGTGAGAGACTCATGAGAATTCTTACCTTAAGAATGGATCGGCCATGGGTGCTGTACTCCATTGCTGAATGGGCTTCTGAGAGGACATTTGTCATTTGTTGTTCAAGTGAGTTCTCTTTCTTTCTCTCTCTCTTTTCTCCCCCCCTTACTATCAGTCAGGTGCAATGGGAAAAACCTTTAATCTCACCATTTAAGAAGTAGAGGTATGTAGATCGGTGTAAGTGAGATGTTATAGCAAAGAGCAGACCGGCATGATGATGACAGTGTGTAAGACTCTGTCTCAAATTTTATATACATATTGTATTGTTGTCCACCAAAATAGTTACTTATTAAAACATAATAATTAGAAAATGTATCATAGGATAATTTGACCAAAATGGTGATGTTTATAGTTTTCTCCACCTCTCTGATGGGTAGATCAGCTAAAAGGTTTTCAATCAGAAGCAGTCTAGGTGTTTGCAGAGTTAAAGCAAAGATGATCAGAGAAAAGAAAAGGACAGTCCAAAGAGAAAGAAAGCCAATGTCTATTGATCAGTCACATGACCTGGGATCGTTTCCAGGTTCTCCTGTTATAGAACTGTTTAGTCTTCATGTTGCAAAGTCTTTTATGAGGGTTCATTTGATGGATATAAAAATTGAGGCAGCATTTGTGAAAGAAGTGAAGAATTGTAAAAACGAATGAGCTTGAGATTTTTATTTGTCAAAGTAAATCATATTGCACACTGAGACGATATTAACTAAATTGTGCTTATGTGTTCCTGTGTGTGTGTATGTGTGTGTGTGTGTGTGTGTGTGCACATGAAGAGAACAGAGGTTGACACTGGTGTCTTCCTCACTAGGTCTCTACCTTATTTTCATGTCTATGTATGTGTGTGGCACAGAGGCATGTGCTTGTGTGTTTGCATGTGTTCAGGTGCATGCGTGGTGCTGTGTAGTCTTAGTTGGCATTGTAATGCTGTGAAGAGACACCAGGACAATGGCACTTCTTATAAAAAAGAAAACAGAATTTAATTGGGACTTGCTTACAGTTTCAGAGGTTTAGCTCACTGTCATCATGGCAAGGACATGGTGGCAAGCAGGTAGACGGTGTTAGAGAAGCAGTTGAGCATTCTATAGGCAGCAGACAGAGCCACTGTACCTAGCTTGGGCATTGGAAACCTCAAAGGCCACCCCTGGAGGTACACTTTCTTCATTAAGGTCATGCCTCCTAATACTTCCCAAATAGTGTCACTCCCTGATGGGGCTATTCCTATTCAAACCACCATGCACTATATATGTGTGGTCATGTACAGGGCTCAGGTTGATTTTGATCTTTGTAAGTTTTCCTGTAACAGTTTCTACTTTATGTGTTGAGGACCTTAGTTGAACTGGGATCCTGCTGGTTCAGTCAGTGTGTCTAGTCACTGTGCCCAGGGCATTGTCTGTCTCTGCTTTCCAAGAACGGGCCTGACAAGAAGGCTGCCACAGTGACCTGGCATTGGGTCTGGAGATCTGAACTCTAGTCCTCATTTTGAAATGATAAGTGTTTTAACCACTGAGCCAGCTTCCCAGCCCTCTCCATCTTACTTTTTAAGATGAACCCTCTAACTCAACTCTGAGTTCACCTATTTGGCTACTCTGGCTGGCTGGAAAACTCCAGGGATACTCCTATCTCACTCTCCCTGGTATTACAGCCATGTGCTACCATATTTTATATGGGTATTGAAGATCTGAACTCAGGTTCTCATGTGTGCGCCTGCTGCCCATGATTGGCAGTGGTTGGTCTAGGATACAGAGGAAGTAGGGAAACAGGGTCTGTGGGAGGACAGCTTATTGAAGTGAGGGAGGAGCTTATATAGCTCAAGTCCCTGGGTTGGGGATAGGTAAGACAAAAGGACAAGAGAATGATCCTAATTTGCATATGCAGACCAGATTGAGAGCAGACATGTGTCAATACTGCATCAATTCTAATACCAAGTCACGCTGGAGGGAGTGCAAGGAGGGAGTACTAGAGCAGAAGCAGACACTTTTCCAGGAAGACTGCTGGTCATATGATTTTGGAAGAGCCAGTTTTCTGGGTTTTCTGGCAGAGAGACAGAGCTTAACTGACTCTAATATTATGACCTTTGTCTCTCTGGAGTTGAATGAGCCTTGTTCTGATTTGAGTACAGAAAGATCCTAACCTGCCGTGCTCTGAGAGCTGTCCACGGTGTGCTCCACTGTCCCTCATCAGGCCTGAGGGCCCACACTCATGTTCACACCGCAAGTACTTTTCCAACTGAGCTGTGTCTTCAGCACCAGCCTCAGTTTCTAAAGTTGGAATTGGTAGCGATTCTTCAGGAATGAGGATAACAAGGCATGCCATTTTGTTCTACTGAGAGATCCATGACAATTGTCTATTATAGGTGTGCCATGACTGTTAGCTGTAATAGTTAACTAAAAGGCTCAATAAGCTAAGATAAATCACATTTTACATTTTGATACTTTTGAGGAACTTTGTAGAAAGGCAATGGTTTGCAAAGACAAAGTTAAACAATTTAGCTATATTTGCTTGTTACTTAAGGACCACTTTGAGTGTGTTAGTGACAATCCATTAGCACATCTCACGACTGGTGATTCATGACAGCCACACTGAACAGCTGGGAAATTTGAACATTTAAACCTTTTGAAAACTGGTGGAAAAAGCATATTGCAGATTGGCCTGCATAGGTTGTCAGGCCTCTGAGAATCATAATTCCTTAGGTTACTTTTCTCACTGCTGTGATGGACAGACCTTATGAAGTAGCGTAAGGAAGGAAGCACTCTGGCTCAGAGTGTGAAGGGAAGTACAGCAGTGGAAAGACATGGTGGCAGGAGCATGAAGGAGCTGGTCACATTGTGCCCAGAGTCAGGAAGCATGTAGGGCTAAAATCTGTCAGGTGGTCAGCTGGCTCTCTCTTCCTTATGCAGTCACCCATGCCAGCACCTGGATAGGCAGGCATCACTCACATTTAAAGTGGGTCTTCTCACTTCAGTTAACACAATTTAGAAATCACTCACAGGCCTGCCCAGCGGTTTGTTTCCATGGTGACTCTGAATCTCATCAAGTGAAATCAATCTCAACCACCCCAGTGACATTCCATGTTGGAATAGACTGTGATTAGATCATGGAGTTTCTGGAACACTGATGAACCTAGCAGCAGATAGCACCATTCAGCTAACCTGATTCATGTGGAAGCCTCAAGGGGGAAATAACTAGACATTCTCTGCTTAGAAGGCATTAAAGGGGCCTTTGTGTGACCACATGCCAATCTTCTCCAAGGAACAACATATGAAAGTGAAGAAGAAATATAGCTTCATTCTTGCCTGGAAAGAACAAGGTTAGTTTTGGTTAGCCAACTTCCTATCACACAGGGAGAGGAGAAACCATTTCCAAAGAGAAAATCTTAAAATTCTATTTGTGGAACTCTCACATTTGTGGGGCAGTGTGAAGGTCCAAGATCTCTGTGCGAGTCAGATTGTTCCTCTGATCTGGTCTCTCAGTTCAGGGTAAGTCTCAGGATTTCTGTGGATATTTATTTCCATTGGAATCTGTTTTTAATGCGTCTAGATATTTTAGTGGATTTGTATCAGAGTCTGGAAATGAGAGCTCGTAGTCTACCTGGGATGAAATAAGAATGGAGAGACTCGAGAATATATTCTGTAATAAATGACAACCTCTCTGCTGACCACCTGGCACTGTGACATTAATTTCACAGAAAAGGAACTTGCAGAGTACACAGATAGGTGGGTAAATATGAACTGTGTAAACATGAAGATCTACCCTCTAGGTAGAGCTCATGTAAAATCCAGGCATGATGTGAGTACCCTGACCAAAAAAAAAAAAAAAAAAAAAAAGAGAGAGAGAAAAGGAAAATAAAGGAAGACACTTAAATATCAACCACTGACTGCTATAAGTAACTTCCTGTGAACATTATACACACAAACACATACACAATCACACACACCACACATACACACACGCACACACACATACACAGACACACACATGCACACACACATACAGACGCACATACGCACGCACCCAAACACCCATACCCACATATACGTATACACACATAGACACACACACATATGCACACACACACCACATACACCACAAACACACACACATGCCACACACAAAAACACCACACACATATACACCCACATGCATACACCCACATATGCATGCACACACACACACACAGACACCATCCCCCCCACACACTCACACACACATGTACCACATATACACGGTACACTAAAGCACCTGCCAACAGTTATTGATTGAGACCTTCAAAATGTTCATATTAACAGAAAAGGAAAACAGACAGAATGACAAGGCCCTGTAATAGATGAGAAATTTCAAGATCAATTTTGTCTCAAACTGGAAAGCAGAGAAACATTCTAAGGTCTTCTTAGAGTTAAAGTTCACTTCAACTCCAGGAACAAGGGTAGTGTCCTGTCCAAAGCTGAGACAAGACCGAAAGGGATAGGAGTGGGCTTGGAAGATGACTGTCCCAGTTGGCTTCTTTATCACTGTGATAAAGTATTTACCAAAGTAATGTGCAGGAGGAAAGGGTTTATATGGCTTACAAGTTACAGTTCATCATGGGGGAAGATGGGAAAGGAATTTAAGGCGGGAACCTGGAGGCAGGAACTGAAGCAGAAACTATTGAATATGTACTGACAAGCTCGCTCCCCCAGATTCCTCAGCAATCTTCCTTATATATTCCAAGGGCCCCTGCTCAGGAACGGCACTGCCCACAGCAGGCTGCAGCCTCCCACATTAATGAGTAATTAAGTAAATGCCCCATAGACATGTTCACAGTACAATGTACTGGAGGCATTTCCTTAGTTAAGATCCCTTCTTCCCAGACACGTCTCATTTTATGCCAAATTGACAAGAACTATGGGAACTTTCAGTGGATGAGAACAGTTGCTGTGTTAGCATAAAGACCTGAGTTCAAAGAGCCCTCAGCTTGTCAAAAGCTAAGTGTGGCTTGCACACTCTTGTGACCCAAGCACTAATGAACGGGATCCCTGGGTTCACTGGCCAATGGTTGTAATCAAGACAGGAATTCCAGGCTCAGTGAGAGACCCTGTCTCATACAAATAACTTGGCAGTAATGTCTACAGAGTTGGAATGCTGTTGATCCATTGCTTCATTCAGATTTCTTTGGGTTATCTAAAAACCACCTCTGTGTCAGACCTAACACCCTGACCAGCAGATAAGAAATGTTTGAAGTGTATTAACTCAACAAAACCTTTCTCCACCAATGGAAGGGCTAAAATGCTGTCAGGTAGATCTGAGGCCCCTAGTTAAGCTACTCCTGTTGCTCTAACTCCTACTTAACATTTCCAACAATGTGTTTTAAAATGCCTTAATTTATAATTTTTTCTTTTGCTTCTAAAACCTCCATGAAACTGCTTCTGTGTTGGAACATGGAATCTGGAATTTACTAGTTTTGGATTCCCAAGATGTGGTCACTCAAATTTAGCTCGGAAATAAACTCTTATTTTCTTTGAGGCAAGATCTGTGAGTTGTGTTTGTTTGTTTGTCAACAGTATACACACAGATCACCAAACTTTGGGTAACAGTGTGACCCTAAAAAGTCAGGTTTGATTACCCATTCTCAAATCAGCCAATTAAAGCAGCTGAATTAATAGTAAAATACAGAAATAGGAGACTCACTCACTGTGGCCACATTGATAAAGAGGACAAAGAATCCAGGACCCATCCTCTAGGCCCACCTTGGGGTTCTGAAAGGAGGGTAGGGTTTAAGAAGAAAACGGATATGCAGTTCTCATCAAGGTGTGGGCCTGCTCACGACTGACTCATCATTGTTTGGGTTCAGTCTTTCTCTGTAATGGAGTCTGATGAACTGTGTATGGCTCTCAAGAGACCAGCACTCCCCTGACTGGAGCTTTATCCCTCTCCTGGCCTGAGATAGCTGGAGACGTTCCCATTTCTTTGGAGTTTGTTGCTTCATAGTAAGACAGCAAGACTGAGAGAGACACAGTGTTTCTAATGTCAAGCATCATTTTTTCTAAATACGACATGCAGTGCCTCATTCAGTGCACACAAACCACCATCTACCCACCCACAGTCAGACAGACACAGACAGTCAGAGACAAATTTTAACAGGACGATTATGAACACTATTGTTGTTCTTTCTTTAAGAAAAGAGGACAGGGGAACTGGCAGCTTGCTGCCGGGGTCCCCGAGATCACACGGGCAGCCGGGAAGTGCGCAGTGCAGCGCATGCTGGAGGGCATGGCAGGCTGCGGTGGAGCTCGGAGCCTGACCAGCCAGTCCCAGGGTGAGAGGGCTGCTGGTCGCCGAAGCCGACTCGTGGCAGGAGCTGCGGGCATGGCAAGAGATGGACGGGCACACCATGTAACGTTAGACATTTATTAGAGTAGAGATAGAAGTGGGGAGGGGGAGAGGGAAGAGAAGCAGCAGCCGTTTCCCCATGAGAGCGGAACAGGGAGAGAGAGAGAGAGTCGGGGTCAGAGGCTGGAAGCTGGAAGGGAGTGGGCATGGCCTGTCTCTTAAAGGGACAGGCCAGAATATTATAACTATACTTTCAAAGCTCAGAGAATTAAAAAAAAATCTCAGTTACAGAGTTCCAAAATTCATAATTACAAAGGATTGAAATTCCAAATGTTGAAATTAAAAAAAAATCCTCAGTTTATGCTGGAAATTGAAAGAATTTTTTTTTTTTAAGGAGGAGCATCTTCTAGATAGTGACTCTTGGGAAAGGATTGGCATCATGATTTATCTTGGTGCACTTAATTTTATATATTTTAAAAAGATAAAACCTGAACAAAGAAATCAGTTTCTCCCACTGACAATTTTTCTAGCAATTTTGATATCTTGTATGTACACTTATTTCAATTTATTGGAATAAAAGAACTGAAGGAAATGAAAGAGACAATGATTTATGAAAACACCTTAGCAATATAATGTTGGTAAGCAGTTCTTTCCTCTCTTTTTGTGTTTTGTTTTGTTTATTGTTTCTCTGAAACTTTGGTGACTATCCTGGAACTAGCTCTTGTAGACCAGGCTGGCCTCAAACTCACAGAGATCCTCCTACCTCTACCTCCCTAGTGCTGGGATTAAAGCCACCACTGCCTGGCTATCCTCTCATTTTATAGGCTCCTTATTGGCTCCTCATATGCTATACAGCATGTCTAAGTTTCTCACTGGTTGACCTGCCCTTTGGTCTTTCTTTGAAATTCAATATCCTGGAAAGGTGAAGGCTTCTTTCCGCTCTTCGTATTATTCTGAATGATGATGTTTGGCTTCTAAAAAACTTTTGAATAAACATTATATAAATACATTTGAATCATTTTAAAAAATGTAATATACCAAAAAAAAACCACTCATAGACCCCACGAGGTTATGTATATCAGTTTTGAACTGCTTTTAATACCACAGTGTGAATTGAGAGTCAGTGGGGAAAGTGCTTATCACGCAAACACAGTGAGCTGAGATTTGATCTGCAAAACTCGAGTGAAACAGGGGCCTACAACTGTAATCTCAGTGCTCCTATAGTGGGGTGGAGGCAGCAAGTCAGAGAGCAGGGAATCCCAGGCTGCTGGCAAGTCAGGGTGGTGGTTTGACAGAGAGTGGCCTCCACAGGCTCATAGATGAGAATGTGCTGTCCTCAGGAAGTGGCACTATTTGAAAGGATTAGGAAGTGTGGCTTTGTTGGAGGAAGTGTATCACTATAGGTGGGCTTCGAGATTTCAAAAAGCCCAAGACATGCCCAGCAGCTCTCTCTGTCTTCCTGCTGCCTGCGGATCTGTATATAGAACTCTCAGCTACTTCTCTAGCACCATGTGTGCCTGCAGGTTGCTCTGTTCCCTGCCAGGATGACAATGAACTAAACCACCGGAACTGTAAGCCAGCCCCAATTAAATGCTTTCCTTTTGAACAGTTACTGTGGTCATGGTGTCTCTTCACAGCAATAGAATGTGATTAGGACAGTCAGTTAGGAGATACCACCTCCAACAAAGGAGAATTGAGGACTAAGCTCTATACATGTGCCCTGTCATATTGACACACACACACACACACCATACACACACACACACACACACACACACACACACACACACACACACAC